>CM056397.1:23128069-23287968 GCA_029718625.1 Synaphobranchus kaupii | reverse complement strand
ACTTCTGGAGTTGTGAACGAAGTAATAAATTATTTGAATTATTGGATTTCTGTCTCAGAGTCGTGCATTTGAATCCAGTCCCTTCTCGGATCCATAACAGTCTGCTCCATTGCCAATAAAAGCTCAGACTAATCAGTAGTAACATATCATCACCACTAGCCTAAGTACATATAACCTGTAACCACACCTACACACACTGATATAATGAGAGAGAGAGAGAGAGAGAGAGAGAGAGGGGGGGGGGGGGGGGGGGAAGCAATAATAGCCACACTGTAAAAAATGTACTGTAAATTTTACAGTAATTTACTGGCAGCAGAGTTGCCAGTAAAGTACTGTAAATTCACAGGAAATAACTGTAAAATATATTAACAGTAAATTACTGTAAGCACTACTGTAAATTATTTACAGTTCATTACTGTATTATTTACAGTATGACACTTTTTTTTACAGCCTGAAATTAACTGAAATTACAGTAAAAAAGCTGTATATTTTACAGTATTCTACTGCAGTTTACAGGACAATACTGCATTGTAAATCTACAGTAATTTAAAGATTATGCTTTGTTATCTTTGCACAAATCTGGTTGCAATCAAACCATATCAAATAAGTCACCTTCAATTTCTCACTATATTCAACAGTTAAGACATAATTATTAGTCCACAATCGTGTATGCCCTTTGGGAACGTGCCTGTGTTATTGTGTATTACACCTTATAAATATCAGCACAACATAGTTAGCTGTTCACTTGTTGGGTAGTAATCAAAAACAGATGCGTCCTGAACTGATATCAACCAAAACAAAAAGTATATGCAAAAAGTAAAGCCCACACAAGTAATGCATCATTTTCCTTTTATTGCTAAATTAAAAACTGAAAATGAGCTTCATTTTAGGCTCCAAAGTACAGACAAAGTACATTCTTTACTGATGCAATTGCTCAGAGAAAGTTTTTTTCAACACCTTTTTTGTTTGTTTAGGAGTGCTGTAACACTTAGTTTTCCTCAAAAAAATAAAGTAGAATCTGTCATGGTTTCACAACTAATAATAATCATAAATAAAATCCAAGAAATTAAAACACATTTTTGATTATAAACCAAAAAACTCACATATTTGCAATCCAAACCTGGACACGGCCACAATACCTATACACTTCCATACCTATACATTTTCTTAAACTGCATTCCACTCGAAATCCACCAGCTTTCTCAGAAGTGAGCATACATGGGGATTCATGGTCTCAGGTTTCTTCTGGACCATCCGTCCAGATTTTTTGCTGATGACCTTTCCGTGTCTGGCCTTTGAACCCCTTTCCGGATTGATACCGAGAAAACTTCTGTAAGGCAAAGTCAAAGAAACATGAGACATTCTTAATCAAGGCTAACCTATGGTCCTACACTACAGAACCAGTCAACAGTAGGTTGCCAGATTTCCCTGGACAACCAACCAGGAAAAAGTACAGAATTAAGTCAGTCGAGTCACAGGGTAAAATACAGTCATAGCATAATACATAATTGGATAAAAATAGGCAGCCCTGTGAAAATTAAACTTACGTAAGCAGAAAATAAAGCAAAATAAAAACACAGAATAAAATAAATCACTATTAAAGGGATAGTTCGGAATTTTGGACATAGTGTCTCTATTACGACTTACCCATGATGTAGTTGATTGATGGAAACCATTTTCAGCTAATTCCATGCTGTCCCTTCTTTTGGACATACACACATTGCTAATGCTAGCGCAACTCTATGGTAACCGGTAGCATCAACTACCAAACACACTTAAACACTTCACAGTGCACCCAAAGCAAATAACAGACAGTCTATCAGGGTTATTTTGAGTGTTTATACCATCATTTTTTAAGTCAAACTATCGTTGAATCCTTTACTTTGTGCTGACCTATATTCTCTGTGGAAGTACGGCGGCGGAGCGAACGTGGCCATTGCAACTTGTTGCTCTTCTTTGTTGATGTAGTCGACAAGTGCCGGCACTACATTCGTAGGTAATGTAAAGTATCGCTCCGCCGCGAGTTTGACTTCAAAAATTATGGTATAAACACTCAAAATAACCCTGATAGACTGTTGTCGTATTTTATTTGCTTTGGGTGCACTGTGGAGTGTTTAAGTGAGTTTGGTAGTGGATGCTACCGGTTACCATAGAGTTGCGCTAGCATTAGCAACGTGTGTATGTCCAAAAGAAGGACAGCATGGAATTAGCTGAAAATGGTTTCCATCAATCAACTACATCATGGGTAAGTCATAATTGAGACATTATGTCCAAAATTCCAAACTATCCCTTTAAACAATTAACAGAAATCACTACAAAAATGCTTGTGCACATTATTTTTTATTTATTTTTACCTTTGAATGAATTCGAGCGTACATTCCGCTTCTTCCTGATACTGAAGATTAAAATTATAAAAGCTGGCGAAGACTGCTGCAATCCCAGACACAAAGGTTGCTGTTGAACTTTGTGCCTCACACACCACCTGGCCCTCAATACTTAGCATCCACTTCTGTGTGGTCATCAACATATCGCCTAAAACAAGCAATAATAAGGATTACATTCAAATAGTGTCCCCAAGAAGTTCATACCCCTTAATAATTATGAACAAAAAACAGACTGTCACAGAACAAACAATAAATGAAATGCAATGAATGATACAAACCTAGAACAATCAGTCTTGGACTGTCTGGCAGGGGGAAAGTCCTCTCTATGTCAGCTGGTGTGGCAGACACCTGCAAAACAATAACTTCATTAGGACAACATCAAGTCAAATAATTAGTAAAATTGGTTGTGCAGTTCATGTACTTTGATTGATGACATGAGCATTGTTTTAACTTACATCAGCCTGGATGAATAGGGCATCGCTCTTCTCCTTGAAATATGCCATGAGGAGCTGGATGACATGTGGAGCCATTGCACATTCATCGCCCATTGAGAGGACAGCCTGTATGTCATTTGTTGGTTTGTTCTTGAAATACTGGGCAATTCTCTTCCCCTTTTCTTGGAAGGACTGTTCCAACTGAGACAAAATTGGAATGTCGGTCAATAAGTGGAAGTGCCTGTACATCCACTTTTGGAAAAACAGGTAAGGCCATTTGTCCTTAAGTTCTGCAATAGAGGGCACAGGTGTGGCATTGATTTCCCGGCGTTGAAGAATGTAGGTGATTTCCATCAATCTATTCACCTCCTCTCTGTCTGCTCCTGATGCTCCCTCATGGGAATAAAGGCGTGTCATCTCTTGGCATTTTTCGTCTAGGCTTTCATCAGTCTCACCAAGCGGAAGATTTTCTGGTTGCCATCTGACACAGCCATAGTTATCTGAAGGTCCTCTGGTTGGTCTTGTCTTTGCTTCTGAGTCAGTAGAAGAGGTCTGTCGCTCTTTTCTGCGTCGTGCCAGGGTGTTGTCCCTGTTCAAGTGTTCTACTCTAACCTTTAACTGAGAGAGAAGTGAGGAATACCCACCACCTATTTGTGTTTCCCCATCATGCAGTACATCCGCAAAACTTTTGGGGTATTTCCTTACAATTTTCTGCGCCACAATCAGGCACTGGGATTTGGAAGGATTTAGTTCAAATTTCCTCATTGCATCGACTACAACCCGTACCAGTTGTCGTCGATCTGCCGGTGATGGTCTTTTCTTATTAGCGATTGATGACTGTAAACCTGCAGGCATCTTCTCCCATGAGATTTGGAAGGCTTCTGGCCAGTTACTGCATATAGATGGTGGTGGTGAACTTGATCTGCTGCTGTTTGAAGAGCTTGGCACTGATGACGGGCCCAAATCAGCTTGAAGATGGAGACTCGGGGTGGTGGTCCTTTCTGGTTCTGGGAATGTAATATTGTGTTAGTGTTTTTTCTCCATTTGATGAAAAGGCCACTCCAGCGCCCCTTTTCTTATTTAAATGATGTTTCAAAACACAGATTTTTAGTTCATTTAAACTTAATATGCAAATACCACATACTTTTGGTGGCTCTAATTTGCATATCATCCAGCATAACCTATTAGAGATGAGATGTAGCAATTTTCTTAAATCAGAATATTACTGAAGAAGCAACTATAA
The DNA here is from genome assembly GCA_029718625.1 of Synaphobranchus kaupii. Taxonomy (NCBI): domain Eukaryota; kingdom Metazoa; phylum Chordata; class Actinopteri; order Anguilliformes; family Synaphobranchidae; genus Synaphobranchus; species Synaphobranchus kaupii. The sequence continues at coordinate 23,283,907 of CM056397.1, read as the reverse complement.
CACTACGTAATGTTGTATATAGTTTTCTATATTAATACATTAAATATATGCAGCCACACTTTGGACAGTGACACAATGTTTTGTTGTTTTTGGCTCTACTCCAGCATATTGGATCTGAAGTGAAACAATGAATATAGCAGTTAAAGTGAAGACGGTCAACTTTAATTTGCAGGTATTTCCATCCGTATCAGGTTCACCATGTAGAAATTGAAGCTCTTTTTATACATAGACCCCCCCATTTTAGAGGGACCAAAAGTAATTGGATAATTGGCTGCTCAGCTGTTTCTTGGCCAACTGTTTGTTACTGCATCATTAGTTCATGCATAAGAAAGCTTAAAATAAAAGGTCTAGTTGATTCTAAGTGTGGAATTTGCATTTGGAGTCTACTGCTGTTGTCTCTCAACATGAGGACCAATGAAGGGTCAAAAGTAAAGCGGGCCATCATGGGGGGGGCTATGTATAAAAAGGGCTGTATATGGATGTAAATAACCTTAAATTAAAGTTGACAGTATGCACTTTAACCTCATATTTATTGTTTCATTTCAAATCTAATGTACTGGAGTACAGAGCAAAACCAACAAGAATTGTGTCACTGCCCAAATACTTACGGACTGCACTGTACCTTCTCTCTGATAGAATTCTGGGCAAAAATTTTAAACACTTTGAACTTGATGTAAGTCTCCTGAATTGGTGGCAGCTTAGTTGCCATCACTTTTGGGCTTTCAATACACGTTACTTTAATAGTGTACTGTGAAATCTTCATAATATTTGCTTACCTTCTGATTTCCAAGCAATAAGAAGCTTGCGGCACTGAATGGGTCGTAGGTGTTCTAAAAGGTCCTCCTCTCTTATTAACTGAAGGTCTAACTTGCTCTCAACTCCATGACTAATTAACTTCTCCACTATCCGCTCTAGAGTCTCTGGTGGGATATTTGGTAGAACAGCTATGATGGCTGCCCTGATCTCTCCACTTGTGTCAGACATCTACAAAGAAGGGAAGGCATGATGGAGAACTATTAGTGACAAGCCAAATACTTTGTATTCAGGAAGGGGGTAGTAGTCTGGTAAGTTTTCTTGCTTAATGCAAAATAAATCTGGATCCTGTGGTGCGGATCTCAGACAATGAACACCTTGGTCAACAAGACAGACAGACTGGTAGTTTTCAGTGATAAAATGCACAACTGAATCGTTGTGAACAAGCACCAGCTTGATTCTACCAAATATAAGACCCTCGTCATGTTTTCCAGCAACAACAAACATATTCTTTTTGTAGGTTGTACCCTTAACAGTGACTTCACTTGCAGCAACAGTGTTCTCCGATTGGAAATTTAAAGAGGCAACTGACTCCCTGATCTTTTCATTATATTCATCTGGGAAGAAATCTGTTCCCCTTTCCACCTGAATAAATGGTGGGAAGAAACTGCCTTCACTCTGGTAGGCTTGAAGAAGCTGGTGACGCTCAGCTAGTGTCCCGCACAAGTTTTTGAAATTATGCAATTTCCTTGCACACTGCTTAAAGTAAGAGTGTTTACTCTCAAACCGTAATGTCCACAGACGTATAAGAGGACCAAAACGAATGATCAACTCTGGGTAGTGACAGATATAATGATGCTTGGGTTTGAGTGGAATACCAGGAAAAGTCACTCTTCGAAAGTGTATGTATTCATCAATTAGCACCTGTAAATACGCCACCTGGTCAGAAGTGATGGCTGGAGCACAGATAAGCTCAACAATTTGTCTAAGCTGTAAAACAAGCTGCCAAACTTCATTATCGGATGGATTGTCAATCTTATCACCCACAAGTAATGGAAATAACCTCAAAAGACACCAATTCTGCACAGCGTGCCCCCCTAGCTTCTGGCTACCTGGATTTACCTCAACAGGTTTGTCATTTGCATCATTCCCGAGATATCGAAATTGAGTAATGCGTAGATTCAACTCTGAATAAGTAAAATGTTTCCCTTCTCTCACAAGATGATCTATAAATAATGTAAGATCAGAAGAGACGATTCCTTCAAATAGGTCATGGCCGAGGCATGGTGGTAAACCTGGCTGACAAACATGGAAATAGGTAAGCTGATTGAACACAGAATCAAATTTAATCCCACATGTAACATCTGCAGCACCAGAATGTAAGTGCTGAATATGATTTTCATACAACACTTTAGTTCTTGAAGGAGCCCTTGACTGTGGTGAGCACAAAAAGGTTTTTCTGTCAATTTCACAAAATCGGCAAAAGTGAATGCTCTTACTGAAATTTTCAACAAAGCCTCCTATGTTGTGTGAGCCAAGATTATCACCTGCAATAGCACACACACTGCCTTTGAATACATGTCCACTACTCTCAATGCCATTTTCCTCTAGATCTTTGAGATCTTTAATTAATGAGTTAAAAACTAAATCCTGTCCAAAGTACTTGTAATCTGTCTCTTTGCAAAGTAAAACTAGTTGCATGTGATCAATGCTAGATCTACTGTGTGGCAAGATGTCAGCCAAAGTCAGGTATACACCAAGAACCTTGTGTTTTTTCCTCCCAGATCCCAGTGGGTTGACAACTTCAAAAGCATCTTGGTAAAGGATCAAAGATAATGAAGAAGCATCAGTTTGGAGCAATGCATTCTCTGCAATGTTTTTTCCATCCAAAACATCCTCAAACAAATCCTTAGTTGGGATGTGGGAATGCGTTTTCTCATACTGCTCCCTGAATGCTTGACAATCAAAAAGTGACTTTAGGGTTTTATTAATAGGAATATACTGCGCAAAGCATTCTCTCCCAGAGTCATTTTGGCCTAGACGTATTGGCACAGGCTCAACATATTTGAAACGGTCTTTAAAAAAAGTCTTACGTTTTTGATCTGTTTTCAACGTGTAACCATTGCAAGTTCTGAAAATATCCTCTGCTTGGAGTACATTAATTATGTCCTCTGTCTCAGATTCTGAAGTTCCCAGTGTAATCAATTTTTCTTTTAGTTTGTAAAGTAAATGTGACTGATTTATTTCATGTATATCCTGAAAACCTTCAATTATTGTCTGTATAACTGAGGCGGGCAGTAGCAGCTTTGCCTGCATTTTAAGGTAAAATTGAGCCAAGCTTTTTAAGAAGACAGATTAATTTGCTCTGTCTGGGAAAACCTCGGATATTTCAGCCTCAGGTGGTTCATCAGAAAACTCACCCACTGCAGAGTACACTGAACCAAGGGACCTACACGAATTTCCAGCTGGAGTTTCCAGTATTGAATAAGCAAGATTTTGAACAGAGCTTTTTTTGTGTTTTCTCGACAAATGCGATGTTAATGTAGATATAACATTGAACGTTTTATCGCATTGCCTGAATGGACATGATATTGTTCTGCCTTCTTTAATGTGTGCCTTTAAATGAGAGAAGAAACTTGTTAGATTCTCACACCTGACTTGACAAAATTCCACGTGGCAAATTAATATTGCATCAACATTATTAAATCTGGACAGATTCTTTGATCTCTGGTATGCTCTATGATCTCTGTATATGTGCGCTTTAAAAGCAGTGAATTTGGTAAATGAACGGCTACAATCTGGTACACCGCATTTAAATGTTGAGTTTGGAACATTCCTGTGAAACTTTGTATGCAGAGTAAATGCTCGTAGAGAAGCGGACTCATGACCGCAAAATTGGCAGTGATACATTTCATAAACCTGTTAAGTTAGCTGGCTAAGTACCGTCTAATATAATTAGTGTTACAGTAGTCTACAGTAGCCACCGACCGTAGCACGGCATTAATTCAGTTTGTTTTTTTCCAGAGAAGGTAGGAGGAGGAGGAGGAGGAGAAAATCGAAGCTGAAACACGCTGCCTAATGTTTGTGCGCTCTGACTTCGTTCAACTGTGGCTGAGCTGGACTGTGTAACGTTAGTTCACGTTAGTGTATTCGTGAGGTGACACACTGTCTGACTCCTCTTGCTAGCCAAGCTGTTAGCTACATACGTTGTAGCTATGCTGTATGCACTTTTACGTCGTCAGAAAATATCGTGCTTAATAAACTACACTCACGTCAATATTGGATATTAGCTGCCGTTTGGTTGTCTGCCACCACCAGCTAGCTTAACGTTATATCAGTTAGCAAACGTATTAGGCCTATCCTTGTGAGCTAGTTCGTCAAAACTGCCTTAAACTACCAAGTTCTTATACAAACGTTGATTGTTATATAACGTTAGCCTATATGCTATATGTTAATTTCAGCTGGCACCTTTCGTTATCGTAAGTTAACGTTAGCCTACTTGCCGCCACCCCCAACAGAGGTTCGCTAGCATAAAACTAGCTCAAACCTAGTTCACTTCCACCTATTACTCAGACTAGCTCTCTGATACGATTAGTTACTTGGGCTAACAGGTATAACAATGAAGAAAGACAAAAAATCTAAGACACAATTCATTAGCTAACAATATATTTGCCATGCAAGTTCTACTATTGTATTCCCACAATTTTAACGTTTTATAAGCAGCAAATGCCAGTGGAATAGTGATAGCTATCTGGATACCTACCAAAATCCACGTTAAAACACGTTCCCTGGCTGAAGAACCTTGTGCTGGCTCCCGAGAATCAAGGAAGAAGTTAACTGATTTATTTCACTCCCCGCCAAAACTTTACCTCGTTTTTTCCATTGACATCCCAAAATGCAATGCATTCTCCAGTAATTTACTGTAAACAAACCTACCAGTACAAAAACTCCCACAATGCACTGCGTTCTACAGTAGGATACTGTAAAAAAATTTAAACAGTAGTTTACTGTTAAAATTTGCTGTAAATTTACTGCTATTTTTTACAGTGCAACTGTAAGATTTTCATGCCTACCTTAATGTCTGTCTGCATTCTGCAAGACTCCAAAAGGAATCCCTAACTCTCTCCAAGTTCACTAGCTAATTATTATTATTATAATTGTCATCATGTTGTTGTTGTGAGAATCATCATTAGACAATTCGCTTATCTTTTGTAACGTTCCGCTCCCTTCCAGTCCGTTTTCCATGTTTTACCCTTTCCCTCCGTGTCATGTTGGATTCCCTTCGTCCGTGTTTTCCCCTTTGCTACAGGCTGGGCGTGCCCCCTTCCGTTTGTTTCACTCTGTTCTCCCACTTTGGTTTCACCTATCTCCTTTCCCGCTTGTGGCATGCATTCTTCACCTGTTAATTATTTAATCACCCGTGGTTACATTCCGCACGATTTCCTTATTGGTTTCAATTTCACTCCCCTACTTAAACCCCCGTCTGGCTGCTATTCAGCGCCAGTTCGTTAACGTACTTCGTTTGGTCTTGGTCTCTTGTCTTTAGTCCTGTCCTTGTATATCAAGTTTGATCTTTGTATTCCGGTATCTACTCTGTGAAATTAACCCACTGTTTGTAGATTTTTCCAGTCCCTGCTGCTGCTGTCCTGCCTGCCTTTGTTTTGTTCGTTTGTGCTATTACCCTCCTCAGCTCCGTCCAGCCTGCAGCTGTTCCACTCTCTGTGTTGCAGTACCTCAGCTCTCTACCAACGTTGCACCCGCAGCTGGGTGAACTGTCTCTGCACCCTCCAGTGGTTCCTGTCCGGCCGTGGCACCCACCTTGCTGCGGTTACGGTCCCAGGCTCCGCTGTGGTCCAGCTACCCAGACCGGGCTAACCAGAGCTCCACTACACAGCCTTACCCTGCTCGTGTCCTGCCTAATACCTACCTCTGCCTTTCAGTACCGGTGCCAGTTCGGTTCGTGCCTCTCCCTCTACCCAGTTCCTGTTGGACCTCCCGGTCCAGTTCCAGTCCGGTTCCGGTTCGGAACCCAAAGTCCAGTTCCGGCTTGGAACAGCTTGCTGTTTCCGCAGTACCAGTTCCTGTTGGACCTCCCGGTCCAGTTCCAGTCCGGTTCCGGTTCGGAACCCAAAGTCCAGTTCCGGCTTGGAACCGCTTGCAGTTTCCGCCGTTCCAGTTCCCGTGGACCTCCCGGTCCAGTTCCAGTCCAGTTCCGGTTCGGAACCCAAGTCCAGTTCCGGTTTGGAACTTGAGTGGTCTACCTGTCCAGCTCCGGCTTGGAGCACGTAGCTGTGGCTAAAGACTTCCTCATTCCTTGTGTTATTGTGTTTTGCCTATGTACAGCTTGGGACTGCCCCAAGCTTTCTAAATAAATACCCATTCCTGTTTCCCTGTCTCTTGGTCGTGCGTTTGGGTTCAGTCAGTGAGTTGGATCGTGACGTCTTTACCTGCTTCACACAGATCAGCAACTTTAACTGCCTGATCATCATCATCAACCCTTGATTGGTCTGAAATGGTCATATGAAAGGGGGAACAAATCTTTCAATTAAATCTGCATACATTTCCATGAAGGAAAAATAGCCTATCACTATAAATCTCACCTAAGATAACCTAGGCTACCTCTTGCACTATCAACCTCCTGACTGAGGACAGGGCTTTTTCTTCTTCCTCTGCATCTTGACCTGGAGATATCAAATGGAATTCAGTGTTTTGCTAAGTATAACCTGTGATAGTGGTGGTAAAAACTATCAGCTCACTGCCATAAGATTCACACAGCTCTCCTTTTCTAATATTAAATAGGATGCTATGCTATCACAACTTGTTTTAAGAAATATAGGCATAGTTTGTATAGGCATCCGGTTGTTTAGCCTTCTGGCTCGCTAGCTAGCGTGACTTGTGACAAGTCACGACTAGCTAGCGAGCCAGAAGGATAAACAACCGGATTGAGGGATGGCTACTAACTTTAGCTGGTACTAGCTAACTATCTTGCAAAGCAAACTATGCCTATATTCCCCAAATGTAATTACAGTACGTGTGTATAACTAATTGCATTTCATTTTCACACACCACTTCAGCAACACACCGTTAAGCTGTAGCCTACATCTCCTCCACCACAGATTGCTGTGTGCGTTAGTGGTGTGTCGTTCGCGAACGAGTCGGCTCTTTGAGCCGGCTCTTTTAGGTGAACGTTGGGAGCCGACTCGCATATCTGAAGAGCTGATTTGTTTAGTAAATGAACACAAGACAAGTGCTTGTGGTCCTGGTGGAACTTTTATTCGTTTTTTTTCTTCAAGTTCCATCTGTAATCACAGAGAATAATTTTTTAGGCCAAAAATGAATAAAACCACTATAAGAAAATAACATTAATAATAATTTAAAAACCAGTTTAATTGTTGGTCAGTTTAATTGTTCTGATGCTGCAGTTTTGCACATTTATTTTTTATGCATTTATTTATTTTTCTTTCTTATGACGCAATATTATGTTCTATTTTATGAGTGTCTCTTTTGTTTTGAAATGTTCAACTACACACTGTTTATTGTGCAATTTATTTCAAGACATAAAAATGCCCTACTTTCAATGCACATGTGTAATAGCATCTTACACATGTGCATTGAAAGTACATGTGTAATAGCATCTTACTGTTTTTACATTTATTTAAATAATTACATTTTCTAACAAACAAAATGCAAAATAATGTTATTTTGGTAATTAGAAGGTAGAGTAAGATTCCTTTGAACAATTTATGTGATAGATGTGCACAAACACCAATCATAGGTCAAAATATTGCTAACTTTGGCCGATTTTGAAAAACTGGAAATGCTACTGAATGAAGAGCCGTTTGGGAGCCGAAAGAGCCGGCTCTTATTGGTGAGCTGAGCCAAATGATCGAGAAGAGTCTGGCTGCAGACATCCACCGTGAAGCCCCACGTCCACCGCCAGGCCCCTCGGGGCCTGAGCATGGACCTGGAAGTTGCGTCATGTGCCCTGGTGTCACTTCCGACTACGTGCATGGACCTTTTCGTTACTTCCCCATTCTGTTTGCAGAACACACTAAACGAGCCGGACGTGTCTTCATTTGTCCAAGCAAGTTTGTTCTTTTTTCTAATAAGTGGATTTCAACGAGCCAACATCTGCCAACAAGGTAAACGATGCCAATGTACTGTTGGAACCAATGACGTTAACGTTAAACAGCAGACAACAACTTAATACTAGGAGTTGGCTAGCTAGCTCACGTTACCAAATTAGCACTAATGTTACTAACTTGTATGTTGTTTTTTCCATTGCTATGTTTATTTGTAGCGCAGCAAACGTTTGCAATCATGATAAGTCATGAATCATAATGTTTGTGTAACGTAACTAGCTAACGTAAGCTAACGTTAAGTAGTAGCTAGCTTTCTAGCCATTAGTGTTTGTCTAATGGCAGTTAAGTAACGACATACTTTATATATTGTTTGTTTTACAAACATTAGCACTAAAATTAATATCAGTTTTATGTGTGTTGCTAATGTAACGTTAACGTTATGTATGTAACGTTAGCCGCCTACTGTAGTTAGATGCCAGCTCTCTGTTCTCAAGTCGGTCTTTTAACGTTTGCTTGTTATTATTGGCAATCATTATTTGTACGAACATATTAAGTTATTGTACTGTATTAAAGGTTGTATCAGCGATTTTGGGTGGAAACATAAATGATCACATTCATCTGATTTTGAATCCTAGCCTGGGAATCCTAGCCTGGTAGAATAACGTGTGAAATAAAGTTATTGATCTAAGCCCTGAGACAGGAAACTAGGAAGAAGAACCAGAGATAGGAGTGAAGTAACATAGCCACAAGACTTCCCTGTCTAGCCTACCTTTTGTTATCACCTACATGACATTTCCTGTTTTCTGTGTATAAATGCTGGGCCGGTTTGGAGTGTAAGTAATGTTAGACTAGAAGCTGACATAAACATCATGCTAATAAAGAAGTTATGGCTACTGTCTTTCATCACAGAACCGATTCAAGACCCTCTTATTTCTTGAACGTAATTGCAAGTACCGGCAACGAACAGAAGTGTCATTGAGAAATACAAAGCAATTCTTCACCATTTAAACAATTAGATGGTGTAAGATATTCGTACTGTCAACAAGATGCATTATGGTTAATTTGTAAGTTAGTGGACACTTTCATGCAAGACAGTCCAAAAGTGTTTTCCAGCTGCCCCGTGTCCTGGGAATGGAGGAGAGCGAGGTGGCCAACGCCCTCATTGCATACACCCGGCTCGCTGACGTGGTTGGGGAAGCAGAGCACAACGAGATTGTGGGACCATTTGTTTTTAGTTTCAGTAACCAGCAGGATATGGAGCGATTCTTAATTGAAATTGTGGACCACAGGTGTTACATAATTTTCTGTCTTCTTCCCTTACAGCCTGTAAGGACTACTAGTAAGGACTACTCGTGTTATATAGTGTACATAAATATATGTATAGTTTTAGATTGCATGGGTGTTCAGTGTGTCGTGTAAGTTCTTATTGGTTGTACTTTTTTCCCTTTGTTATTTTCTTATTAGACTATTGATATTCCAAAAAAAATTAAAGAATTTTACAAATTATTAATTTGTGTGGTTGCTAAAGTCTATGGCTGCCTAATCTGTTCTTCTGTCATTCCATCATTTTGGGTTATTTGTACTTTTAAAGTTCCCTGATAGACTATCATATAAAGTGATGAAGAAAATGTTAGCCATATTCCCTATTCCTATATCACACACACCTCAGCACAAATAAACCTTGCATAAGGTCATGGAATCTGTCCATGGTTCTGCAATGCTTAAAACATGCCTTCTGTCAGAAATTGTACAGTGCTGCACAATCATTTGTATTTAGTGTTGCAGTGTTTAATAGTATGGACAAAGAGTTCAACATTGGGAACAGTCTGCTGGCTTGTATTGAGATGCCTATTATACCTCAAAATAACATTTTCAAAAATCTAGCAAGGTTCATAATATACATATAAACCCTTAGATCACTACTGAGTTTGTAAATTAAGTTTGGAACTGTGACGACTCCATAGTTGGATACATCAATAATGTCGATGAAGCTGTAGTGTAGACTTGCAGTGACTGCTAGTAGGTGTGGCTGAATCATGTTGAAAGCACTGAGGATGTAGTAGTACTTTATTGATCCCACAATGGGAAATTTCTTCTTCAATCGTTACACTCCAGTAATACACAGTAAATATAACACGTGTACATTATTACAGGGAAGCCAGACCAGAGAAGGGATCAGCTATTCTTTTGTTAAAGTGGACAGTGATACAATTTGCAGCAGGTTGTGCATCTGTCAAGTTGTAAATTTGAATTTCCCTGTAGAATGGAATGATGCATCTGTAAAAAAAACAAAAACATAACAGAATAAGTACAATAACTTAACACGTTCGTACAAATAATGATTGCCAATAATAACATTACATGTTGGCTATCTGTTACATACATAACGTTAACGTTACATTAGCAACACACATAAAACTGTTTGTAAAACAAACAATATATAAAGTATGTCGTTACTTAACTACCATTGGACAAACACTAATGGTTAGAAAGCTAGTTACTACTTAACGTTAGCTTACGTTAGCTAGTTACGTTACACAAACATTATGATTCATGACTTACCACGATTGCAAACGTTTGCTGCGCTACAAATAAACAGCAATGGAAAAAACAACATACAAGTTGGTCACATTAGTGTTAATTTGCTAACGTAAGCTAGCTAGCCAACTCATAGTATTAAGTTGTTGTCTGCTGCTTAACGTTAACGTTATTGGTTTCAACATAACATTGGCATCATTTACCTTGGTGGGAGTTGTCGGCTCGTTGAAATCCATTTATTACGAACAGAACAAATTTGCATCGACAAAAGGTGATGCGTCCGGCTCATCTGTTGTGTTCGCAAACAGAATGGGGAAATAACGAAAAGGTCCATGCATGTGGTCGGAAGTGACGCCAGGGCACATGACGCAACTTCCAGGTCCATGCTCAGGCCCCGAGGGGCCTGGCGGTGGACGTGGGGCTTCACGGTGGATGTCTGCAGCCAGACTCTTTTGAAATGATCTGACTCACTGAAAAGAGCCGGAATGCCCATCACTAGTGTGCGTGCGTACCTGCTGTTGCGAACCGATTTCATGCTGCAACTTTTGGAAGAAACCAATACCATAGGGAACGGGGGTTTGTGACTTTTTGAGGTATGATCTATGACAGAGGTTTTCAACCTGTGGGCCGCGGTGGTACTGCAGGGGGGCCGTCATTTTTTTTTTAAACAAAAAAAAAAGGTCAAAAAATAGGTTATTACCCCAAATTAAATAACAATTTAATAATCGCGTATTTTCATTATTTTTGCAAAAAATAAGACACCAGATAAGACATCAGATTTAGGGAGAACTCTGATTGGTCTCTACAGTGGTTGGAGAATTGTTTGATCGACGTGACCACTATTTTAGCTGTGTTGATTCTGATTCTATTGTGAAGTGAACCCCTGGCACCTTCTATTTTCATTGTGACTGTTTATTCAAATACTTTATGTTTGGTATGCAACTGCATATTTTACTCTGTATACTTGAATAATTAACCCCACACATTTCGATGCAAACGCAGACGACCGCCAGGCCCAGTCTACTGAATGCGAAATGCGGCATTCTTATCCCATTATGCAACCTAGCGATCATCGCACATTTTAAACATATGTGCTGAAGTTACATGCAATGTCTGAAACCCCCGCAATGTAACGTACGACGTGTCAAAAACTTATGGGTCAATGACGTGACGTGATTTTTTTGTGTCCGAATTCATTACTTTCCTAAAAACAATAATTAATAAAACATGTTATTGTAAAGGGGTGTGACGTATGAGGTAGGAGGAGCCAAATGCAGCAAGGGGATTCTTTAAGCCCTAGGGCCACTAAGGCGGGAAACCCCACAGATAAGGGAGGAGACAAGACAAGGAAACACACACACCACAGCTACAGACCGGCTCACTGTTACACACCAATGAGTAGAAGCACAAACGCCTGGTTTCACAACAAGAAACCCAAACAAGGCGAAAGGGAACAAAGGACTACTACCCCATACTTCTACGAGCTAAGTAACTAATAAACGAGTCGGAAATAGAACGCCCTTTCTCGATAACGAGACGCATAAGAGGCGAGTAGCACAATGGCACAAACAAAACACACAGCAAACAAACACTGAAAACTAATGCGAATTAGAATTACCAGGAGGTGAAAGGAACGGGATCTAACGTTCCAAGGCTACTCTCAGAGACTAGTAGTCAAACGCAAACATGTCCACAACATCGCCCAATCTTCCCCACAGGAAGACATGCACCGACAGACGAAACAGAACTACAGTTCCGAACAGAATCGTCAAACTCCATACACGGATAAAGGCACACAGGGGCAAGAGGACAGCTGCACCGGAATTATCGGCTAAAAGACCAACACGAGTTAGCGAATAAAAGCCCTGCCTCTTGGTAAAAAGGAATGTAAGAAGGAGGCGAAGGAACAGATATAACGTTCCGTGGCTACTTCCATAAGCTCGCAGTCACATGCAGAACATAAAGGGGTAAACGCCCGATCTCCCAGGAGGAAGAAACATTTTACAGGCGAGCCGACGGAGCACCGTCGTCCCATAACTTTACAAGCAGAAAGACTAATGCAAGCTTAACTAGAAAACACACGCCCTAGCCTCTCAGTAAGGGGAAATGTAACGAGGCGAAGGAACCAATAATTCAAGTTAATTTAACCAATAATTAATAGATATGGATGGATCACTTGAAGGGTTGTTTCTCCTGACAAATTTTCCTATTGAACTCTATGGAAAAATAAGTCAGGAGAAGAAACCCTTCAAGTTATCCATCCATATCTACTGTATTTCTGGCAGCAGAGTGATGGTTTAAGGCTTGTTTGATACGTCAGACCCTTAATGACTTAGAGCCATTTAGCCAACCATGTGTTCCACACTGTTCCAGTGTAATTTAAAGCTAAATCTAGTCCCACCCCCCAATTCCCATAGAGATTCATTCAAATGCAGAGGTTATAGTATCGCTTCTAAGAGTACCTGGAAATAAGACATCAGGAGTCTTTTGATATCCTTTTATACAGTCATGATGACATCACCTTTTTACCTGTGGAATACCTGTTTACCACAGAAGTTGTTTGAGAGAATGGCAAGAATGTGCAAAGCCATTATCAAGGCAAAGGGTGGCTACTTTGAAGAATCTAAAATATAAGACTTTTTTAAAATTTGTTTAACCTTTTTTGGTTTTTGCATAATTTAATTTGTGTTATCTCATAGTTTTGATGTCTTTACTATTCCAAAATGTGGAAAACAGTAAACATAACGGAAAAAAACCATCTATGAGTAGGTGTGTCCAAACTTTTGACTGGTACTGTACATGCAGAGAACAAAACTGCAATAAAAAGGATAATTTTCTCAATAAAATTCCTAATCAAATAGTTTGGCATTATTTTATGTTAGATTGCTTATAAATGACGGAAAGTAGTTTAACAGTCCTATTTCAAAACTATTCTATTACTTAAAAAACCTTTGTCCGAGAAATTGACTTCTCCAAATGTCAGGGGGGGGCGACCGACATAAAAACATAATTTTATGTACTGTGCCTGTAAGAAAACGATGCAACAGGGTGTGACATCACACAGAAGACCCCACAGGACCCCTGTCATGCAGTAACAAGGTTAATAACTCTCCCACAAATATTACATAATTTGACATTTTTGAGTAATGGTGAGGTTGGTTCAACTTACCATGTCAGGTGGTATGACCCCTGGAAAACTATGAAAATGAGTTTTTATTCAGAAAATGTGTATTTGATTGAAAAAATATATGTATAACCTTGAGTTCAAGGACAAAAATGTACATAGGGTACATAGGTGACCAAGTTAATTCCTGTTAGATTTGAAATGAGTTTGAAAAGTCAGGTGGTGCGACCAATATGTCAGGTGTCGCGACCAATATGTCAGGTGGCGTGACTAGAATTACAGTTAAACCAATTGAAAAAAGTGATGTTAATTAATGTTTTTGAAGATATTAACTACATTTTCTTAAATATATACATCTTTCTGTATGATATTAAGTTGTTTAAAGGTGAAAAAGTCCTACTCTTCAAGAATATAGGACTATATAACCAAAATTGATACTCAAAGTTGCATATTGTACCTTTTAAGTTATTATTTTTTCATTAATTTTTGTAGATGCCATTATCAAGCAAAGAAAAAACAGCACGGCATAGAGATAGTTAAAAAAATTATCCAGTCGCATTTCATTATTGAAATGTGTTCCTTGAGACTTCATGTTTCCGTTTTATTTTTAAAGCATTGATCAAATGTTGTCTTGTTGACATTACCATTGTGGCAGTATTGTTTTAAATGTTGAATGTGCAGTATTGTTTTGAATGCTGACCTGAATTAAATGTAGTCCTCATTATTGAAATGTGGTCCTTGAGACTTGATGTTTCAGTTAAGCATTGATCAAATGTTATCTTATTGACATTACCACTGTTGCTGGCCTGAATTAAATGTAATTGTATGATTAAGTTCCAGTATAAAATGCTCAGGTTTCAAATAAAAGCCAAATGAAACCAGAGTAAAATGCATTTACATATCCTTCTTTTTATTTAGTGAATTTCAATCGTTATTGAGCACAATGTCAGGTGGTGCGACTGGTCATGGTCAGGTGGTGCGACCAGCAAATTTACATTTAAATGTATCCATTCCCATTGCAGTCTGCAAAATTAAATCAGAAATATAACTGAAAATCTTTAAATAACGAATACAAATAATTTTTACTGTTAGAATTTTTGTTTTCTTTCTCTCTATGGAAAATACGGTGTTTGAAAACAAAAAGAAGTGGCCATTTTTATAAATGGAATAAAACTGCCATAAATAAAGAAATTAAAGTGGAATTTACCATGTGATGTGTATTTTACACACTACAATGATTCATATTTGCAGGTTTTCAGTAGTGGTAAATACATTAAAAGTGTATTATTCAAAATTGGTCGTGCTACCTGACATTTCTGGGTGGTAAAATCTGAAATCTTGTTTAAAAATGTATTTATATCACCTTAAAAGCTATGAAACAAATATAAATACACAGGATACATTCTTGTGGAATTAAGAATGTATTTAAAATCCATTTTGGTCAGTATTATTATTTTTTTCATTTTGAAAACCTTATTTGTCATTGTCCCACATAACGACTTGAATAAAGAAATGCGGCATGGAAGCTTAAGTGTCATTGTCGAGTGGCCAGGTTAGTTTGTAGGCCTACTGTTTAAACATTGCATTACAGGCATTTAGCAGACCCTCTTATCCAGAGTGACTTACACAACTTTTTAGAATTTCTTTTACATATTATTATCCATTCATACAGCTGGATATATACTGAAGCGATTCAGGTTAAGTACCTTGCTCAAGGGTACAATGGCAGTGTCCTACCTGGGAATCGAACCCGCAACCTTTCAGTTGCAAGGCCAGTTCCTTAACCATTATACTACACTGCCGCCCTTGAATGAAACATGAATGCATTTAACGTTATTTAACGTTACTCGCAAAACCTAGCTTGGCTTTTAATAACGATAGCTAGCCAGAATGCACAAAATACATTCCTTTACAACTAGCCATTCCGAACAAGCTTTTTATGTAATTGTAAATTATGGCTCTGGGATCTAGTTTTATCTAGCTATGATTTACAACTGTTTATGAAAACATTCTGAGTAACATTAGCCTGGCCCTCTAGTCATTTTCAATAAAATTAACTTAAATAACGTCACTATCATGTTTCTGTCCGCCTATCCCACACTATCGTTTCTATAACTAGGTTGAATTTGTCAATTAGATGTAACTTCTGGCCTTAATTGCCTAATTAGCCCTAATATTTACGCCATCTGACATTTTAGTTACAATTCTTAATAAGGGCATGAATGACAGCCGAAGACTTCTTGTGTCCCTATATGAAACATTTTAATGTGATCTAATCTACCAGTGTTGGTTTAAATGGCCAATTAGCTCATTTAGCTGGGGTAATTGGTGGAAACAAAAACCTGCATACACACTGGCCCTCCAGGACTGGAATTGCCCACCCCTGCTCTTGGGAGATGTAAAAATACTATTTTTTGAGAAGGCACTATCTCCCCTGCCTACTCACAGTAACGTTTCTGAACTGCTGTACCAAAGAATACTTTGAAGAAATGTTACTGTGTATTGGCACATTGCAGTCAGATTTCACATTAATTTCTGATAATTGTCCTAGCTACTTTTTGGTGAATCCTATATTATGTTTGTAACACATTGCCTGAATTTCTTATTTTCACAGCCACTTTTTATGGGCCATCTCCTAGGATGGAAGCCACAATCTACTCTGCAACCTTGAGTTCTTTAGACCAAACAGAGTATCTGAAAAAATTATGTTTAAGCGATGGCCAGTAGCTTCCTGACCCCTACTCAATTCCAAGGCATCAATGGACAAAAGACACCTCAAAATGGCCAACCATAATTTGGCCTGACATATACACTTACCTTATTGAGAAGCCTAGTGTATACACCAAGGAAAATCTAAGAGCGTATAGATCCCTAGATGCTTATAACTATGTACTTTGTGGCCATGTACAGGAAATATGGTTCCATGACACAGAGACAGAATTCTGCATTCTGCGGACAGGTGTCTTACCAAGCCAAAGGCAAGGCCAGAAATCAAAACCATATGATGCCTGGATTTGTGTGCATAAGGACTTTGGGTATATATTAAAAACTGTACCTGCATGGCAGGGTAAGTGAACAGCCACTAATTTAAGATCACTGAGGAAGCATTATCTTAGTCTTATATCTGCCTCACTCTCAATCTACCTGCCTCCCTCTCAATCTACCTGCCTCCCTCTCAATCTACCTGCCTCACTCTCAATCTACCTGCCTCCCTCACCCTCACCCTGCTTTGCCTTTTTTATCCCTCACTAGATTGGCCTCCTGTTGCAGTCATGCTGCCGCCATCATGTGCCAGGTGGAGATATCGGGAAGAGGACAAACCAAGGAGGAGGTTGCCTGCACGTCCAAAGAAAATCAATGGAAGGACTTGTCAAGAAAAAAGGTCAATCCACAAAAACTGAAACATATCAACTTCAGAAGACCAAATCGACAGATGACACGGTTGCCCCCTCTCCATCGTGCGCCACCATCTCAAAATATACCAGGTGCCTGTCTTCTATTAATACATATTAATACAGTATTTATTGACAATTTACACATACTATAGATTTATTCATGACTGTATTAGAAATTTTCAAATCCAACAATGTAGTATTTATACAAACTTTAGACACAGCACTACATTTGATAATTTTTTTGGGCTGACATTCAGTACCTGTTTCACACCACGTGCAGTGCTTGTACCTCCCTGACAGGCTTTTGTATGTGGGTGGTTGTATGAATCTTGAGTTGTCCTCATAAAGCACATGTTGCAGGGGTTAATGGCCATTTGTGAAAGGCATTTTTTTTTTCTTATGTACCGAAATTACCATGGAGGATCTCCAAGCTCTCCGACAGATATGCCCAAAGGCAGCAGTATTTACATCCATCAAATGTGACTACAGACTCAGACACTGATTCAGCATCTGAAGATGGGTATGACCTTCCTGAACCCCTGACAGCTCTATATGACCCCTCAGCTAAGGACCTGCCACCTGCTGAACTCAACGACAAGTGCAGGAACACATATGACAACATGTGTAAACACTACACAACAGAAAAACTGGAATATCTACAGGAAGTGACTAAACAACAAGCAAAGTGCCCAGCATGGTCACTACATAGAGCCGGCCGTATCACTGGTAGCAGCTTTCACAAGGTTGTCAAAAGCAGAGATTTAACGCGTGACAGCCTTGTTAAGATGCGAATGCAGTACGGATCAACAACAAATCTCACTGTACCTGCTGTGAAATGGGGCAAAGAAATGGAAGACACTGCCCGCCACTGTTATGAATTGGAAATGCGGAGCAGTCATGCAGACTTCGACTTACAGGAAGTGGGGCTAACAGTAACAGTCGATTCACCTTACCTGGCTGCTTCCCCTGATGGGGTATTCTGATGTACCTGCTGTGGGACAGGAGTTCTGGAAATAAAATGCCCATATAAATACCGTGAAGGACTAGAGGGGTCAGAGACTGATGCTTCTTTCTGCCTAGATGATAAAAAATGTCTGCGACCAACTCACCCCTACTATTCTCAAGTACAACTTCAGATGCATGTTAGTCAATTAGAAATCTGTGATTTGATGGTGTGGTCCAAAACAGGCTACATAATTTGTTGGCTAAGGAGAGATGAAGCTTTCCTGGAGAAAACACTTCCCAAAGCTGAATGTTTCTTTCTGGAGTACCTTCTGCCAGAGCTCATCGAATGTGCAAAATGCACACGACCCAGCTTTGGAAAAATGATAAAGTGTTTGGACTGCCACTTACAATTTCATTACCCATGTGTACAGATCACCAGATACTGTAGGAAATGGAGATGTGGGTGCAAGCATTCTGGTTAATCTTGCCAATTGTCAACACTGCAAAATAGCGGTGCAAACTTTTATTGTACATGTTTATCTCACCGCACAACAGTATAAGTGTAATTATTTAATTTATTAATTTAATTAAGAATTTATGGTTTGCTTGTCACTATGTTGAACATGACAACTTGCACCTACATTCTGCTATGCTGTTAATTTTACCTGTAGTTAGTGTGCAACACTTTAACATGCGCGCTAACTACAGGAACATTTGGAAGTTAAAGCAATTAGATTTCTAATAAGGATCACATTTGTTTAATGTTTACATGAATTTATTATAATCACATTTTATTTACAATACATATTTCATAAAAGTGCAATCTAATGTGTTTACATGAATTTATTATAATCAGATTTTATTTACAATACATATTTCATAAAAGTGCAATCTAATATGTTTTATATAAATAAAAAAGAGAAAATGAAATTACAATATTATTAAATTATTTTCCACAATAAAGTTGTGTGAAGTAATGTGTATTATATGTGAAGTAGTTACACAGAATCCTGAAATAAAATTTGTTCACAAGCCAAAATGGGATTACCAACTCATTCTGTTTTAGCGCCGGGGTACCACAGTGTTTCTCAGGTTAGTGAGAGCAGCACATATAATCATTATATCATCCAGCATAACAACTTGACTGATTGGGATAACCGTGTTCAGTATTTTAAAGGTTTTCATTTGTCCAATGACACGTTCCACATGTATGCGGACTCTTGATAGCTGCCGTGACATGTCAGTGCTATAGGCTGACAACTGTGACTTCCCCTTTGTGAAGCTTGGGATACAGAGAGTTGCCCCAACAGCTGCTAGCTCTTCTCTGACCAGAAATCCCCTGTCTGCTAGTATCACATCCCCATGGTCTAGTTTTTTCAGAAAACCAGAATCTAAGGTTATTAATTTGTCTGAGGCATGTCTTCCCCAGCCATCAGACAAAAAAGACAAAGCTCCTGCTGGTGTAACCCCCACAAGATACTTCATGGTGTTTTGGTCTTTATAATTTGACCAGGTTTCAGCCCTTGCTTTAAGATTATAGGTTCTCTCTACAAATATTTCTGTGCAGTCAATTATGCAACAGCATTTCCTAAATTTGGGCTTAAAAGACTTTAGCATATGTCCCCTGACTGCTTCCCTTGTAGGCCAAATTATCAAGGAGTGCAGTGTGGAAGACATCATGGGGATCCACTCTCTGATTATTTTAGATGTAGTAGAGAAAGGTACTCCAAATCTTAATCCAATGTCTTTGTTGGTGAGTCCAAGCCTAATTTTCATTAATACTAAAAGGAGATGGTCTCCTCAGCTTAACCCACCCCTGAGGACCAGCATGCTCCTCTTAACTATGTTCAAGAGCCATAAGAACACCTGCAGTGTCTGTAAACCAGTAAAGAAACAAATTTTGGTGTTTGAACACTTTATGGAATTAAATCCAAACTTTGAATGGTTAAGATGCTTCTTCAGCTTCTTATTTTTTGCCTGTACAGCTTCGCATTCCCTTTTCACAGCTTTGTAGTCATCACTAAGTCTCTTGTATTCAGTTTGAGCTGGTCCAACCTTTCCTTGGGCACAAACACCTCTTCAGCTGAAAGACACCACATCACCATAGTAAAAAAATTATAATTAAACCCTAGATGTAATATAATGTCTGTCTTTGTTTCTTTTTATGTGAGAGTAAAAAGACCATAGATGAAAAGTAAAACAAAAGCAAAAAAAATGCCATAGTTAGTTATGGGTCTTGCAGGGAAATGATTTTGACTTGGAACAGACCTTCCAGAGAATCCAGACCATCGTCCTCTCTGACATCCATTGCACTGCCAACAGTAGTTTTCTCTTCACCACGCTTTCTCTTTCGCTCATATCTAGGATGAATTGGAGATCAGAATGAGAACCAGGGATAAATGTAGTTGCAGAATTTGCCAATTTATTTTGGTGATATACCTGCCTTTTTATATTGAACTGTCTTATATTATTATGGATTAATACACCTCACAGTTCTAATTGGACATATAGACAAATATAGTACATATAGGCTACAGAAATAATGTATGGGTTGTGTATGTAGTTGTTCCATGTATACATATGATTTAGAGCGAAGTGGAAACAATGTGAGACAGGTAACACTATAATATGACAGAACTGCACATACAGTACCTTTCCAATTTTCCTATTGAGCCCTCAATGGAATGGAAGAAAATGGATGGAACAAAATCAGGATGCTCATCATTCATGGAAGGTGCTCCTAATTAGAAAAACATAAAATCAGGTGACAGAATATGCTTTGCTTGCTGATGAACACATTCATGCTGCAAATGAACTTCACTCATCCCAATACTTATAGGTAGCCGAAGTAAAAGTTTACCAGAGATGAAATGGTCACTGCATAGGCTTTCACCCTCTTTTGGTCCCTCTGAACCCCAATCTGCTCTTTTTATTGCCTGAAGCCACAACTTTCTTCTGCGTTGCTGGAAGGGATGTGGACCCTTGGGAACACTGAACATCTTGCATATCTTGCTACTGCGATTAGTGCAGTTGACAGCGCAACAACTCCTTGGCATCTAGAAGAGAAACACTTGATTTAGCAATAGGCATATGCAACCTCTGACCAAACCAAAAAGTAAGCTACATGGTTAAAGCTGGGTGTTTCTCACGGAAAATATTGGCTAAAGTCACGGCACAGTCACGGTAAAGTTGTTTAACATGACGAAAAACTGAAAAGAGAGGCGGAAATCAGTTTGTTTGTTTTTTAACGTTAAATTAACCTATAGATGTGGTAGTAAGTTGCGGCTACAAGTAACAAAAATGGACTGATAGGCTGGTAACGTTACATGTAATCACCTTGGTCCATCGCGGAAAGAAAGAGCACGCTTTTTTTGCCTTTAACAGAATGTTGTCAGAAAGAGCTCATGCTCAAATTGCATTAGTAAAATAATAAAACAGGGTTACTGTTTTTATGTCTTCAAAGTTTGTTTGGGTAGGCCTACAACAACTGTAGGCTACAGTGCGAAATTTGAGTCTTTGACGGAGCGCCTGTCGTGTCACTGACAACGTTAGGCTACAGTAACGGGATAAGGAGCACCCTGCACTGTTGACAGGGGCAGTCGGAAAATCACGGAAAGCACTAAAACGGGAAAATCACGGACATGCTAAAATAAATAAATAAATACATAAATAAATCATGGAAACGGTGACTTCCCTGACAAACGCCTAGCCGTATACCGTTGCATTAAGCGTTAAGTCATCAATACACAATTTAACAGCCAATTTACTGAAACGATCGTTGTCAGTTGCTCTAACATACCAGTCTAACATATACCACCTTGTGTGTTAAGCATCGTTAGCCTAGGCAGGCTACCTAGCCGTAGATTCGTAGCCTATCTGGCCAAACGTTAGCTAACGTTACCGTTAACTAACTAACGTTACCTTTAGCTAAAAAAAGTTAAACTGAATTTCAAAATTTCAAAAAGATCAAAATTATCGTTAGCTATCCATTTTTGTAGTAAAAGGCTAGCTAGCTAACAACGAAAAAGTTACCCAGAAAGTTGTCAATAGAATAGCCTACTAGCTACCGTTAGCTACATTTTTCATAGCTTTGTAGAGATTAAAGAAATAAAAAGAATTAGAAACACAATTAGATGCACTTACGTTAAATCCGTTGATGGTCAAGTCCGCCGCATTGTGATAGCCTGCCAAGGTGATGGCTACGCTTTTTGCCCCAGGGGTGCGCGCGCATCCTCTTTTGTTTACAAACAAGAAATGGGTTTATAGAATAACTTTTATTTTCCAGTTAGGGAACTTCAGTTGTAGCCCCAGCAACAACAAAAAAGACATAGACAGTGGGGCAGACCCACAACACACAAACATATCAAATAAAGACATTCAATAGAATCATTGCATTAATCAAACTAAGTCAATTAAAGTGGAATACACACATGATTAAAAATATCCCCCGCTGTCCCAAGATGTCCAGTGTCATTAAGCAGTCCAACACACAAACTCCGCCTCCACGACTTTCCTCCATACACGCAGTGTTGCGGTCTCTGTACACTGTCGAAACGGAGCACCACACTGCGTCAACCTTCCCAGTTGTCGCCTCACTCCTCCGCCGCATTATCTTCTCCTTCCCTTCCCTGGTTGCCTTTTGAAGATTGCCTGCACTCCCGGATCAGTCCCGACATCTTCAACTCTGGTGAAGAGTGATGGTAAACTTTGTTGCTGCAGATCCAATGGACATTCCTGAGCATATGTTGCGAAGGCGTCTCCATGGTGACGACCACAAACAGAATTATCTCGACTAGACGATTCCTAAATATTATCAAAAAAAGCAGCAGGAGTGCCCTGAAAAATCAACAGCCCGCTTTTCAGTATGAAAACAGACACACAGCGTATGAAAAATACAAAAGACAAAAGCCAGACACAACAAAACACATTCAAATTAACAAACAAGAACACGAGAAACAGCTGGACTACATATCACCATTTTCACGCCACATGACATCAGATATGAGATTGGCTCATAGATATAAAACCATGGTTACTGGCCACCATCTTACCTGGGTATGGTCTCAAAAATCGCACCACTAACTATGACTATGTGTCACATCTATGGTTCTATATCTATGGCTGTACCCAGGTAAGATGGCTGCCAAATTGTTCCACTTCAGAATTCCAAATGATTATTACATTACATGTACATATGTCACATCTATGGTTCTATATCTATGGCTTGAGCCCCACATGTTCCCCAATTTATCATATAATTTCTGGTGAGTAGCTCAGCGGACCTGGGTCTAAAAAATGCGAACTATCCCTTTAATGCGATAGTTCGGGAACGCCATTTCATGTTCCCTTACACAGACGCGTGTGTAACAAGGAAACTCCAATTTGTGTATTAAGAGACGTCTGTGTAATAAGCAGACGCGCGTTAAGTAACTTCAGAGACGTCTCTAAAGCTGCGTTCTCACCAAATCCGACGAGGTACACCGATCAGACGCATTCTATTCATTTTCTATGGAGAGGATGCGATGCGTTCGCGAGGTGCATGATGGATGTGGCGTGGCGACTGTGTGGTATGTTCACCGGTTCTGAATTTGAATAGGACAGATTCCAAATCTACTTTAGGCAAATGAATGCGTCCGCCGTTGCTCGCGAAACTCGGATCAAACGGTCAAAGTAGGCGTTTTGGATCAAATATGAATCAAGATTTAGCAAGTGCATAGACTATTTCTCACCTCAAATGTTTTCAGAAACATATTTTAGTGGACCGTTTAAGTGGTATAAAAGAACGTTTATTAACAAGTTTATTAATTGTTCCGGTTTGAAAACGCCGACAAAATACGTCTAACCAATCAGGTGCCGTTAATGTTTCCACGTAGGCTACTCAACCCATCTAATAGCACTGCCCACCAAACGCACAGTTTGGGGTTCCTGCGCGTCCCCATGCGTCGTCGCCGGATTTGGTGTGAATGCAGCTTGAGGAGACGTCATGTAACTTTGGAGACGTCTCTCTATTAAGGAGACGCGCGTTATGTAAATCCAGAGACACCTCAATAGCCTATTAAGAGATGCGCGTTATCTTGGCTTACGTCTCTGTATTAAGGAGACGCGCGTTATGAGACCAGACCAGCTACTTTCAAAGTAAAAGCTGGCAAAATATAATGAATAATGGAAGAGCAGTTCAGGCAAACAGTTAAGGCAAAAAATTCTGTGGTGGTAAAATTCACGAATTGGAAATCAAGTAATTATTAAATACAATAGGCGGGAAACCCGAATGTACCCAAAATCACCCGAATAGTGCAATGACAAAGACAGGGAGTGGAATCGCGGGAAACATGGAACGCGGACTGACAAGGAAACTAGAGTGATGGTAAAATACTAAACACAATACATGAAGTCAGGAAAATAATAAACACCAAGAATAAACTGGAGAAAATAAACAGACAATCGTGAGGGTAATGCGGGGAAATAATAAGTACAATAAATCAAAGATCAGGGAAATAAGCAAAAGAAATCAGGAAACATAAATACACAGAATAAACAGACAGACAAGGTACAGGATCCTGACACTTATGTCATATGCACGTCTAAATTCTAGGCCTATAACAGTGGATCACATTCTCAGTCAAGCTGATCTCCTGGATAAGGAAGCCATTTTCCCCATCTACGAGGCTAACCCCAGTAAAATTGCACATTTTTAAACGTAGGCTACGAGTTGGTAAGAAAAGCGAAGGTACCTAAACCTTGTAACTTGCTCTAAGAATTCCAGCTGATTTTGTAGCCTGTTAGGCTATAGCTGGGCTCTATTTCTGCAGAATGCGATGTTCTGGAATAAGTAAACTATGTGTTTGCGTTCATTATGCTCCCTAGTGGTAGTCGTTGACATCCAAATTATAGTAGCCGATTCATATCTCCTCTGAAATTATATACAACTTTAAAAAAAACTATATTTTGACAACTGTTACAAGAGCGTTTTACAAATAGGATAGCTGTTCCTGGAAATTTGGAAATAGCCTATTTGTCACGTTAATAACAAGGCAAATTTTACGAAAATTAGTCCAGAATGAAGCGAGTTATAGTATATTTTATCAGGGGAAGTCTGCATCTGTCAATACGCTACCAAAATACGCCGATCTTGGCCGCCTAATATGGCGGCTGCACAGAAATCTGAGCGGTCTTGAGGTTTTTACATGGGTTTTTATATCTATGGACTGAGCAACCAATTAAATCAAATTAAATAGCCTATGCCTTGAAATAAATCAGAATGGAAATAAATAGGCTACGCCATGAAACGCGGACAAAACAGTGCAAAGAAGTCCATCGGCCTCAGTTAGTGTGTGTGGGTATCCGCAGCAATCTTGCAAGTTAATCGACTTTGTGATTCATGCTGTAGGCCTATATGTTTTTATTTTTAATTTTTATTTTGATGAGTGCTGCATTTGAAAATTAAATCCTGTTCTCTGTAAACAAAGAATCGGAGGCTATACAATGGCACTTTTAAATGTAATTCTGATATGGGCATTCTATAGGCCTACTGCAATAAATTATACAGTGGATTTGCATGTGAACAAAGTGTTATTACAAATTATTGCTATCCTGTAGAAGGGTTAACATGTTTTAATCTTTTTCATTCATTTTTCTTTTTACAGGTTATATAAATGGATGTGTTCAGTCCTGTTCAAAATAGTTTGTATCTTCTATATGAATGATGATGACTGAGTAACCGTGTGAGCCATATACAATTATCTCACAGACTGGAATGTTCCAACTTCTACGGGCCTGGAGCAAAAATGGAGTAGGGAACTAATTTTACTTTCTTATCGAATGAGGAGGTTGTCCTTGATACTTCGCACACATTTGCACAGTCCCTCTTAGAAGGTATAAAGGATCGCTGTAAATAATGCTTTTCCAGTATGGTGTTGATTCTGTCAGCAGGTGTAGAAGGTATTTGGATTCACCATTCAGAAGTTATAACACTTACATAGTCCCCCTATTTCAGGCCAACTAAAGTATTGGGACAAATTAACATCCTGTGAAATAAAGCAGCATTGTTTGGGTATTTGGTTACATATCCTTTGCGTGCCATGACTTCTTGATGCCTGTGATCCAACAACATCAAAAGACTCTTGATATCATATTTTCAGGTACTCTTACAAGAGGTACAATAATCTCTCTGCATTTGAATTGATTTCTAGTGCACCCTCAGTGATTTTGTTGTGGAACCGGGCCTGTCACTGACTGAAAGATTCTTCCAGAGCACTTTGCAACAGTATATCCTCACTTTGTTCTTCACTTGTTGTGTCCTCTTCTTTTTCCTCATCGTCCACTCTGTTTTTTCCCCATCTCACCTTCTTCCTCCTCTTTTACTGCCTCTTCTCCTGTCAGATCAATACATGACCTAAAACCAAGTAAGTAGCTAATGAGCTGACACTGTCATAATATGCATCTGATCAGTGGTTCTTTCAAACTTCCTAAAGTCCAACTGGATTTAAAGTAGAAAACATGGTGTTTCGTTAGATCTGCCTAGAGCCCTGCTTTTGGGGTAATTGTGCACTTTATGAAGAAAGCACCAAATGTTTTACACACATAAAGAAGGCCATATAGGCTTACCTAACAATGATAAGAACCAGCCAAAATACAGAAAAATGACCTGATGACACTCATAAGGCAATTGCGAAAATCTATCTCACCAATTAATTTCATCCCAATACTTGCCCACTGCACTGGCTCATGTGCTGCTCCAGTGTGTGGAGGGGCAGCTCATGATGGAATGATTTTTACACTTCTCCATAGCAACATCTGTGAGCACAACAGAAATTGTCATTAGTAACAGTTACAATTCAACAATTGACAAATTGATCATTGTTATTGAAATGATATCATCAAACTTAAGTAGTTTTATTATACCATGTCCATTGGCTGTGGCTCCTTAATGGGACCAAGGGTTTGTTGAAGTGGTATAATGTATGCTAAGGCCTTATTCAGGCCACTCTCCTGTCGTAGATACTTTACACTGTATCCTGAGGATGACATGTGGATGTCGACCAACACACGACTCCGACCACAACGCATCAGTTTAAAGCCCCCAATGCTTCTAAGCTGGGAATAGGCATCAATCAGACCTTTGCATAAGTCTGCCATTGTTATTGGGAAATGTCACTCTTTTTCTCCCTAAGCCCAAACTTTGTAGAGCACAGTGCTCCTCTAGAGGGGGTGACCTGTCTGCTTCAGGATTGGAAAGGCAAAAAAAGTCATGGGACCACAGAGTATTGTATCGTCTTTTGGAGCACAGTCGTTTTAAGCCCACCCTTGGCACACTTGCATATGGCTTAAATAACATTGACATCCTGGACTGAATCAAGTCCTCCCTGGCTGGCCCAGACCTATTTAGGGGCTGGGACTGCTGGACTTGAATTGGACTAGTAGGACAGACAGAGTCGTTTTGATTTGTCACAGAAGAGGGTGAGGTGCTTTGATGTGGAGTGAATGTGGGAAGGGGGGGGCTCATTTGTGGGAGTGAATTGTGTATGTTCTCTTCTTTCATCACAATGGGCCTGATGTGTCCCAAGGCCTGATGTTTCCATGGATCCAGGGATTGGAGCCTGTCGTGTTGTCATATTTGTGCCAGGAGTCACAGATGAGTTATTTTCCGAAATCAAAGGAATTAAGCACTCTACTGCATTCTGAATTAAACTGGCTGCTTTTCGGCTGGCTTCTTCATATCTGCAAGTGAAAAGAATTTAAAAAAAATACATAACTGTCTACAATTCTGTGAGAACAGTTCATTTTTTCTGTTTGTGACTTTTGATTCAAAATCAAAACTGAGACAAATTCTTCAGTTACTTTCGAATGTCTCAATGGCATTTCAATGGACTCCTGGACCTCCTCAAAGATGACCTTGAGAGGGAGACGACGCCATTCAGAGAGCCCATCAGCACCAAGGACAGCTTGGCAGTCTGCTTGAGGTATATATTTATCAGATCAAAAATGTCTACGACGTAAAAAAAGTTACTCACGCATAGCCTACATAGCGCTGTCTATAAGGCCTTAATTCCAACTTGCAAAAACTAGGCCTGCCTTTAAAAGTCTTGATATCAAAATGTGGCCAAGTTACAACTAACAATATTGCCTATCGTAGCTCACACTAAATAAACTAGCTCTAAGGGCCAAGTTGCATTAAATAATTTAGGAAAGTTTGGATAGCATTGCTTTGGAATAGAGCTAGTTTATTTAGTGTGAGCTACGATAGGCAATATTTTTAGTTGTAACTTGGCCACATTTTGATATCAAGACTTTTAAAGGCAGGCCTAGTTTTTGCAAGTTGGAATTAAGAACTTATGGAGGCTACGCGTGAGTAACTTGGCTTTTTTTTACGTCGGAGACGTTTTTGATCTGATTGTAATGTACACTGCCCGGCCAAAAAAAAAAAAAAATTTAGTTGGACCGCCTTTAGCTTTGATTATGGCACGCATTTGTTGTGGCATTGTTTCAACAACCTTATGCAATGTCACAACATTTATTTCCATCCAGAGTTGCATTAATTTTTGGCTGAGATCTTGTATTGACGACGGGAGAGTCGAACCACTCTGTAAAGTGTTCTCCAGCACATCCCAAAGACTTTCAATGGGGTTAAGGTCAGGAATCTGGTGGCTAATTCATGTGTGAAAATTATTCCTCATGCTCCCTGAACCACTCTTTCATAATTTGAGCCCGATGAATCTTGGCATTGTCGTCCTGGAAAATGCCCAGTGATGGGATAACCTGGTCATTCAGTACATTCAGGTACTTAGCTGACTTCATTTTATTGCTGCATAATGTTGCTGAGCCTAGACCTGACCAACTGAAGCAACCCCAGGTCATAACACTGCGTCCAGAGTAGTGATGGGCAAAACAGTTCACTTCAGTGACACGAATCACTAGAATCAGTTCATTAAAAAGATTCGTTCACCGAATCGTTCAGTGCTTGGGCGGAGCTCCGACTGCGTACTGCGTAGTCCGACTCACTCAGTGAACTGACGGCCGAACAGTTCATGCGGAAGTGCTGTCGCTTTGACAAATGCGCCAAACTCCGTTTACAAATCTTGATATTTTAAAAGTTTCCTCGTTGAATATCAATATTGGAGGTGAACGCTGGTTTTCAATGACTTAAGTCTTAACTTGCTGGGCCTGATTCTGGCAGTTTGAGCCGCTGATTATCACTCAGGATCACGTCACGTTAACTCACTGTGTCTAGTAGCTTCAGTGAACGGATCACTGAACTTGCACCGTTACGTCACAGTTCGTTCACTCAGTGAACTGACGGCCGAACAGTTCATGCGGAAGTGCTGTCGCTTTGACAAATGCGCCAAACTCCGTTTACAAATCTTGATATTTTAAAAGTTTCCTCGTTGAATATCAATATTGGAGGTGAACGCTGGTTTTCAATGACTTTTAAGTCTTAACTTGCTGGGCCTGATTCTGGCAGTTTGAGCCGCTGATTATCACTCAGGATCACGTCACGTTAACTCACTGTGTCTAGTAGCTTCAGTGAACGGATCACTGAACTTGCACCGTTACGTCACAGTTCGTTCACTCAGTGAACTGACGGCCGAACAGTTCATGCGGAAGTGCTGTCGCTTTGACAAATGCGCCAAACTCCGTTTACAAATCTTGATATTTTAAAAGTTTCCTCGTTGAATATCAATATTGGAGGTGAACGCTGGTTTTCAATGACTTAAGTCTTAACTTGCTGGGCCTGATTCTGGCAGTTTGAGCCGCTGATTATCACTCAGGATCACGTCACGTCACGCAGTGAACGAATCAGTCCACTCTGCACGCTCGCTGCCTCGCTCGGCGCCCGCCCGCGCATTTTTTTTCTAATTTTTTTTTTAAATATAAACTTTATTTCGAACAATTTAGGAAACAAATTAGAGAAAAAAAAGAAAAAAAAACTTTCTAGTATACAACACGCAAACACGGTACTCATTTCGGCTATACAATACTTAGAACAATACGTCCGAAATGGAATAGGAAGAAGCAAATGCGAGTTCAGCACAGCAGAACTGGTTCGCAAGGGACGAATCACGTTCGCTCGCGGCAGTCCCTCCCCCTCCCTGCACGGTGCACGCTCGCTGCTGATCAGATCCGTTCGTGAACTGAACTGAACTGAGAAATGAACGGATCTTTTCAGTAAGTGATTCAGTTCAGTTCGTTCACCCAAAAGATTCGTTCTTTTGAACGAATCGTTCGCGAACAACACAACACTAGTCCAGAGGCTTGTACAGTTTTTTTTGGCCAGGCAGTGTATATGCTCTTAGCCTACTTGAGTAGCCTATTAATGTTTATAAAAGCTTAATGGGCAATTTTGTCTGGGCAAAAAATATGAATCAGTAAATACAAATATCACCATTGCATAATAATAATACTTAGTAATATGAAGAAAAACAAGGAAGAAGTTGCTGTTTAATATCTAATATATGTTTTTAATTTTCAATAAAGAGAAAATATTTGTAGCATACTTTATAATTACTGTTTACTTGCCATAATGGGCTATAGCGTAGTCTACTTAACAGACAGAAGCATGTCGTGCATCGTTTAGATAGTCACTCAGTCATAAATTAATGTCATTTAATTCATTGTTTATTGGTACGCAGTGCAGGTCGGACGTTAAGACGCGTTGTTTTCTAAAGGGAATTGAGTAGGCTATAGCTTGGTCGTTGTTTTTATTTTTTTCTTGCTTTCTTTTGTAGGTATAGGTAATCTAGTTGCTCGGGATATTCTAACAAGATAATCTCACGATATCGGATACAGCAAGAAACGTTCGGAAGATGGATTTTGAATAAGGTTCATGGTCAATGTGTCCTGATGAATGGAATCATAATTTAACTGAAGGCAACTTATTATCGGGGTAAGCAAGAGTCTCGGCGGCTAATGTTAGCCGTTTTCGATTGAAAATGATGGGCTAATTATAGCTAGAGTTTTATTTTAGTTTGGTTTTTCTGACAAAGTAGGTACTTGCTAGCATTATGCCACTAGTCATAGCTAGATCGGTATGTTATCTACATTGGAATAACGTTGGATTTAATTTGAGGGATTGTCTGGCAGATAATTTTTGGAGATGCAACGACGTTAACAGAAATGAGTAACGTTAATGCACATGCTAATGCAACCTGACAAAAACAACAGGGATTTTGTGGTCAGTGAATGTGTTGTAAGAAACTAAGTTAACGTTGATTACATTATATTGGTAGGCTATACGTGGTAATAAAACGTTAGACCCAACTAAGGGTTTGTATGTCTGTAACTTTAGCTAAATTATATATTGGCCTTTACATTAATGTAAGAACTTGTCGTTTGCAAGGTAACCTTAGCTACGTTACATTGCAGCGTGGGCAACTTAGAATTGCTTACCTTGGGTGAATTTCATAATCGGTGACGACAAAGGAGGGGAGACCTAGGGGCGGACCAAGTCAGGGGGTGAGTAGGCGCCTCAATAACCAGGACATTGTTATGGAACGCCTCAACAAAATCTGCAGAGACATTGCAAACAATAAACCCTGTTCACATGACACATATAATTAATAAAGTAGAGGCTGCCGTGAAGACGGCAGCCTCGTCGGTAATTTGAACAGTTTGTAATGATCCCCCCCCCCACCTAACCTGTCTTCTCACCCCCTACCATGTGTCTAACCCCCATTCCTCTGTGCTCCATGCCTCGCTCCAGGAGGCCCAACCACCGCAGACGCTGTCCGGCTAACCTGGTCTACCCACCGCTGTCCTCTCATAAGGAATTCTCAGTGGTGGGTGGACTATGGAACTGCCGGTCAGCCGTCCAGAAAGCTGACTTCATCACTGCATATGCCAAGGTGAAGCCCCTCCACTTCCTGGCTCTCACTGAGACCTGGATCACTCCAGATAACACAACCACTCCAGCTGCTCTCTCTGCTGGCTACTCCTTCTCCCACACCCCCAGGGCCTCAGGCAGAGGCGGGGGTACTGGTTTGCTCATTTCCACATCCTGGAAATTCTCTATTCCCTCTGTACCCTGCCTGAATATCTCCTCCTTTGAGTTTCATGCAGTCACTGTAACTCACCCATCTGCACTTAACATTGTTGTTCTCTATCGCCCCCCAGGTCCGCTCGGCGCTTTCCTGGATGAACTGGACACTCTCCTGAGCTCCTTCCCTGAGGATGGTACCCCAGTAATCCTACTGGGAGACTTCAACCTCCAACCAGACAGTGCCCAGCTATCCAGTGTCACCTCACTCCTCCAGTCCTTTGCCCTCACTCAGTCCCCATCGCCTGCCACCCACAATGGTGGTAACCAACTGGACCTTGTACTCACCAGGAGTTGCGCCACATCTGAACTCACGGTGACCCCCCTCCACGTATCGGACCATTTCTTTATCTCATTTCTTTATCTCATTTTTCTTCAAGACTCTGAAGGACTCCGATGTGCTCGAGCTGGTGACGCACCAGCGCGCAACCACCTGTCCACTAGACCCCATACCTTCAGCAGTCCTCCAGTCTATATCTGCTGAGCTCCTTCCATATCTGTCCTTCGTTATTAACACCTCCCTAATCTGTGGCCATGTTCCTGCTGCCTTTAAAACTGCCCGTGTAACCCCACTCCTTAAAAAACCTAGCTTAGATCCCGCTGATGTCAGGAACTACCGTCCTGCATCTCTCTTGCCCTTCCTGTCCAAAACAATTGAACGTGCTGTCCTTAACCAACTGTCTGTTTTTCTCCACCAGAACAACCTGCTTGACCCGCATCAGTCTGGCTTCAGAACCGGCCATTCCACCGAAACTGCTCTCCTGGCTGTGACTGAGGCACTCGCCACTGCTAGAGCCTCCTCCCTCTCCTCTGTTCTGATTCTCCTTGACCTGTCTGCGGCATTCGACACGGTCAACCACAAACTCCTGATCTCCACACTCACTGAGATGGGCATTTCTGGAACTGCCCTCTCTTGGTTTGTATCGTATCTCACTGATAGATCCTACCAAGTCTCCTGGAAGGGTTCCGTCTCTGCTCCCTGTCCCCTGTCTACAGGAGTCCCGCAGGGATCTGTACTGGGTCCTCTGCTGTTCTCTATGTATACTAAGTCTCTTGGCTCAGTAATCCATTCACATGGCTTCTCATACCATAGCTATGCTGATGATACTCAACTCTTCCTCTCTTTCCCTCCCTCTACCCACAGGTTAAGGAGAGGATATCTGCTTGTCTGACTGACATCTCTGAGTGGATGGCTACCCATCACCTGAAGCTCAACCTTGACAAGACAGAGCTCCTCTTCATGCCGTACAAGACCTCCCCACTACATGACCTCTCCATCACCGTTGATGGGACCGTGGTGGCTGCCTCCCGCTCTGCAAGGAACCTGGGGGTGGTCCTGGACGACCGGCTGGACTTCAAAGAGCACATCAGGGCGACGGCACGGTCCTGCAGGTTCCTCCTGTACAACATCAGGAGGATTCGACCGTACCTGACCACCTACTCCACCCAGCTTCTTGTCCAGACCATGGTCACCTCACGCCTGGACTACTGCAACTCCCTGCTCGCAAGCCTACCGGCCTGCGCCATTCTGCCTCTTCAACTCATCCAGAATGCAGCTGCCCGGCTTGTGTTCAACCTCCCGAAATTTTCCCACGTAACCCCCCTGCTGAGGTCTCTCCACTGGCTGCCAGTTGCAGCCAGGATCAGGTTCAAAGTTCTGACCCTGGCCTACACTGCAGCCAATAGGACAGGCCCCGCCTACCTGCAGGACGTAATCCAGAACTATGTTCCTGCTCGACCACTTCGCTCTTCTACAGCAGGGCGACTGGCACTTCCCCCCCTCCGTGTCAAAGGCTCTCGCTTGTCCCGACTGCGGAGTTTTTCCACATTAGCACCTCAGTGGTGGAATGAACTTCCCATTCCCCTACGTTCTACTCCAACCCTGCCTGCATTCCGTCGAGGCCTGAAGACACACCTCTTCAGACTCCACCTTGACTGATATCCTCACCTAGGAATATCAGCTCCCTGTTCCCTGTGTTTTCCTGTCTGTTATTATAGTTTATAATAGTATTTGGAATGTTTTATCATAGTATAGTTTATAATAGTATTTGGAATGGTTTATAATAGCATAGTTTATAATAGTATTTTGAATGGTTTATAATAGTATAGTTTATAATAGTATTTGGAATGGAAGTGTGGTGTTGCTGATTTGCCCACAGCTTACTGTGAACTACAGTCAACGTTCATTGCTAGGGATAGCTGCTACATTATGCAAAGGATGTGCTTTGCCTCGTCTGTTCTGTAATGATGATGATGTCTCTGTACGCACTTACTGTACGTCGCTTTGGATAAAAGCTTCTGCTAAATAAATGTAAAGTAATGTAATGTAATAACCATTACCATGTCATTCACAATCACTACATCAAACACCCGCAGCATAAAGGAACCCAACAAAAGGCACTCAGTTTTCTCCACTCTGCAGCAAACCCCCTCGGATGTCATCCTTCTCCAGGAGTGCGGAATCCCTTAACGCACTATGGATGACACTCTGAGGGAGGAGTGGAGAATGGGGGACTCTCTCTGGTCCGGCTCAAACGTCGCTCGAGCCGATGGGGTCGGCACATTGACCAAAAACCCTTTCGTAAAAATCATGGGAAATAACATCGTGGAAAGTGGGCGAATCCTCGTCACAGACATTTGTGTCGGGGGTTCCCCACTTAGATTGGTCAATGTGTACGGCCATGTGTTTCAACAAGTGAAATACAAGTGAAACATTGAACAGTTAATATTGGAAACCTCTTTTGCTTTTGCAATAAAAATATGTTAATGTGTCAATGTGAAAATAATAACAGTCTAATAAATGAAAAGTACTTAACAGTTGCACATTGTTTTTGTGGAAAATACACATGTGCCCTGCTGGGCTCGAACCCACAATCCACTGTGTGAGAGACTGCAGTTCTAACCACAAGGCCACAGTAGCTTCTTGGAAAGCATAAAGCCATTAGCTACATTAACATTAAAAAACATTAGTATGAAGCGTTTTTATTGGACAATGAGCTTGATGAGCAGGTATACGGACCATACCCTCAAATAATAATTCTCCCCATTAGATAACATCGCGACGGAGGCAGGCAGTTTGAATAATAATTTATAGTGGATATACTCTGATTCAGATGTGTTGCACTTAGAAATTAAACAGAAAAATTACTACACTGTAGGGCATGTTTGAACAATTGTCTGTATCCACTGCTCTGGGTCTATGAAAAGCACAGAATGAATAAAATGTATTATTATTATTATGTATTTATTGGTTTATTTATTTGGATTTCTATAAAAACCGGTGTGGTCCTGCAGACCATAGATATCCTTGTGTTCACAAAATTCTGTTTGAAAATATCATAACTATTATTATGTTAAGAAAATTAGTACTATTACTTATTTGCCATCATCTGACCCACAGGCATGTCTGGATACGTTTGTAAAAATGATATATGTACGCTATTTTAAAAATATTACTTATTTTTATCTGCATTTATTTATTCATCCCCCCTTTCTCTATTGTACATGATGTTTCTTGATATAAATGTCTGCTTGTGAATTGTAAATAAAATAAAAAATTGTAAATAAATCTGTAGCAGCAGTTAACATCTTAAAACCTTTACATTTTCTAAAGTAAACTTGCCAACACAGTATAACCATATCCTTTCTGGAGTGTAATTATTCATCAACTGTTAAAAACATTAATTGAAATTATATGTTGTTCCATGAGGCACAATCTCTTCATATGCTAAGATGAATAAACAGAGGGCCAAGTTGCATTAAATAATTTAGGAAAGTTTGGATAGCATTGCTTTGGAATAGAGCTATTGAGTTTATTTAGTGTGAGCTACGATAGGCAATATTGTTAGTTGTAACTTGGCCACATTTTGATATCAATACTTTTAAAGGCAGGCCTAGTTTTTGCAAGTTGGAATTAAGGCCTTATAGACAGCA
Source organism: Synaphobranchus kaupii (assembly GCA_029718625.1). Classification (NCBI taxonomy): domain Eukaryota; kingdom Metazoa; phylum Chordata; class Actinopteri; order Anguilliformes; family Synaphobranchidae; genus Synaphobranchus; species Synaphobranchus kaupii. The sequence continues at coordinate 23,248,108 of CM056397.1, read as the reverse complement.
CTCTGTAGGCTATGCTTGAGTAACTTGGCTTTTTTTTTTTTTTTTACGTCGGAGACGTTTTTGTTCAGATTATAGTTACAAAACTCAAAGATATACAGAAGACTATGCAGAAAATGAACTAACAATTTCATGAAAATTCTTTCTTCTTTTAGATACCTAGCCACAGGGGACAGCTACAAGACCATTTACTTGTGTTATAGGATTGGAAAACTGTGTCACAGATTATCCCTCAAGTGTGTGATGCACTCTTTACCTGGCTCCCCCCACTGAGGAGGACTGGCTGGAGTGGGCGGCTGGATTCCAGGACAGGTGGGATGTCCCTAACTGCGTCGGTGCTCTGGACAGAAAGCATGTGGCAATCCAGACGCCTCCCAACTCGGGATCCACCTTTTTTAATTATAAAGGTGGATTTTCGATTGTGCTGTTGGCCCTAGTTGACCACCGTTACTGCTTCACCGTGGTCGAGATTGGCTCCCATGGCTCAAGCAGCGACGGGGGAATCTTTAGGAGCAGTGACCTTGGGAAAGCCCTGCAGCGAGGAGACCTTCATCTTCCTGGCCCGAGACCACTACCTGGGACAGAGCAGCCTGTCCCCCATGTAATAGTGGGGGATGAAGCATTCCCCCTCCAAAACAATCTGATGCGCCCATACCTTGGGAGACAGCTGGATGAGCCACGCCGCATCTTTAATTACAGGCTCTCCAGAGCCAGAAGGGTGGTGGAGAACAGTTTTGGTATTCTTGCCTCCAAGTGTGAGGTGTACCAGAGGAGGATCAAGCTGCAGCCACACAACATAGACAAAGTGATTAAGGCCACTTGTGTGCTGCACATTTATTTAATCAAGGGAAGAGCTGGTGGGGTGGAGAGACTGCAGCCGTGTAGTAATCACCCATCGAGGGAGGCATTCAACCTCAGAGAGATCTATAAAGACTACTTCATGTCAACAGGAAAAGTTAAGTGGCAGCATGCTGTCTGTTTTGGAGTGGCGGCTGTTTAAGCATGTGCTACCCTCTCCTGTTCTCCCCCTTCTCTCTCCCCAGGTGCCCCTACCAATATGTACAGATCAAATGTCCCTTATTTTACCTTTGTATACCCATTGAACTACCATTTACATGTTTTCAACAAAAAAAAAACATGTAAAAAAAAAAAAAAAGATTTGTTTGCCTTGAAAGAATGTTGCGCCTCCTCTCCTTTCATCGTTTGCAAAAACAGGTAATAGAGTGTAAGAGGCTAGAGCTATTAAATTATAATACATTTTATTTCATTTTACACACATATTAAAAATTAAATGCATTCATTCCATGGGCCCATCCACTATGGCTTGCCTGAGTCTGAGCCTGTGCCTGAGCACACAGCTCCATCTCTGCCCGGTACAATCTCATGAATTTTTAATTTGAGATCAATTTTAACATGCTCTGGCATTTTCCTGACTGTGGTGGCCATCGAACGGAAAAACAGGTGATCCTCTACCCTTTGACTCGCCCGTTGCATCAGGTATTCCTTCATGGCAACGTCCAGCTCTGCCCTGACAGAGGTGCTGGTTTTCTTATTTCCTTGGGTGGGCTTTTGTAGAGGGCGCTTGGTGGACTGGTGATCTGCCTGCTCTCCCCTCCCTTCCTCCTCCTCATCCTCCTCTTCCTCTTCCCTACTCTTCTCCAGATTACTACATGTTCTATAAAAAAAAGTTATGGTAAGGTAAAAAGTAACCTTTTTCTGTATCATTCTAACTTGTCTTTCTTTATATAAAGAAAAGAACATTATCTTATTGCAGGTCACATGTACACATACATTTATCAAAAACAAAAGGAACACAACTCAGACAGTTATACATGGTCTTGTGTGCATTTATTAAAACAAGTCAAACAACAAGTTCTTCAAGATCAAAATGTTTTAATTTTCTTTCTCATGAATTCCTGTGACAACTCACTTTCTTGGCTTCCCGTGTCTGAGCAGGAAGCCCATACATTCGGCATATTTGTACGGTTTAATGGACTTCAGTCCATCGCCTCTCCTCTTTTCAGCATTCTTTCTATTGTTGTTGAATGCATCTCATATGTTTGTGAATTTAGTTTTGGCTTGGTCGCCTAAAGAGAAAAAAAAAGTATCCGTTTCAAACTTAATGGATTTGCAACAATGGTGTACAACCTAGTTGACTAGTTAGATTACAAACCCCAATTCCCAAAAAAAAAAAAAAGTTGGGACAGTATGTAAAATGCACATAAAAGCTTTATAAATATACAATAATTCTGAATTTCATATTCATGCATCAAATTCATTAAGTATTGTATATGGTAAAACATTAAATATGTTTTCTTTGTGCTGTTTTCAATTAAATGTATGTAAAAGAGAATTTAGAAATCACTGCTTTCTGCTTTTATGTGCATTTTGCATACTGTCCCAACTTTTTGGGCATTGGGGTTTGTAGCCTACATTAAAAATTTGCATTGAATAGTACATGTTCTAAATACACGTTTTGAACGACTTGCTTGCTCGTAACAACAACTTGGAATCATTTAACACCAAGATCACTGAATAGATGATGCGTCCCAATACTCGAAAAATGCATCCTCGGGTGCGTCCCAAATTCTTCACTCCTCACCTCCTTTCCTCCACTCGTATCCTACCCAGAAGTGTGCAAAACAGTCTATATGTTTCAGGTACAAGTAGTTGCATGTAGTCTACAATATACAATGTAGCCTACGTGACATTGCGGTTTTCGTCAAGACATTAATATGTAATTAATACGAAATCAGCAACATTAGATTAAGACAGAAAAGATCAGTTTTCGGGGCATGGAGGAGAGGAGGTGGTAGTAGAAGAAAGGAGGATGCCTTTTTTGAGTATTGAGACGCACCCGGTATTTCCAAGTTGGAAACTTTGTAGTTCGTAAGTTATTTACCATCTCTCCCACATGACGTGAACGCAGCATCAGTCTGGTGAATGACTCGTCCTCACTGACAGACAGCAAATCCCTCAATCTCATCTCTCAACTGCCAAGCTAGATACATATAACCTACAGCCATTGCACAGCTCCTACTTTTCCCACACACACCCTCGCACTCCTACTAGCTAGCAGCTAGCTAACGTTCACTACTGTGGCTTTGTCACAGGTAACGTTACTTACCAGTCAAGCCAAACTTCTCCCCAATCGCTGCCCAGATGTCCTCCTTCATCTTCTTTTGTTTGTAGTCTGGGTGGTTTAGATTATACAACACTGGGTTCTTCTCCACAGCTTGTATTAGTTGCTCCTCCATAACGAAGACAAACTAGTCTTGTCCCGCGCTTTTTTAAACTTCAACAGAATGTGATTTTTGATTGGCTGGAAATTGTCTATCGTTTTACAGCGTCATGAAAAATTGCTCTGGGAGTGATCACAACGATAGGAATATTTATCATTCTGGCTGGTTTTATAGTTGTCGTTGTAGTGTGGACACATCCATTCACTTTGCTTTGAACGATTAAATTTTTTTTTATAGTTATAGTTATCGTTATAGTTATCGTCGTAGTGTGAACGGCCCTTTACCCAGGTAGGTCACCAGTCACTGAGCTCGTTCACCGGCCTACCAACACCTAATAACGGCGATCACCATGGAGATACCTCAACCAGGGGAAAGGAGCACGCAATGGCCACACAAAAAGCAGGAGACCGGGGAGAGAGAGGACAAATCAGGAGCAAGAGCACGGGGGGGAGAGAACGGGTAAGGAGAGTTTAAATATTATGACAGGTAATTGGCAGCAGCTACCTGGGTGGCCGCAACCACATCCCCCATTAACCTCCATCAGATCAGAAGTAAAAGCGTTTACCCATCCTGTCACACATACACTAAGTTGACTGTGCCTTTAAATTTTTAATATTTAGTCACATATCCTTTGCATGCCATGACTTCCTGATGTCTGTGACCCAACAACATCAAAAGACTCTTGAGATCTTATTTTCTGGTACTCTTACAAGCGATACTATAACGTCTCTGCAGTTGAATGGATCTTTATGGGAATTGGGGGTGGGACTAGATTTAGCTGTAAATTATGCTGGACCAGTATGGAATGCATGATTGGTAAAATGGCTGCAAGTCATCAAGGGTCTGAGGTATCAAGCAAGCCTCAAACCATCACTCTGCTGCCAGATATGCAGTAGATATGGAGGGATCACTTTATGGGTTGTTTTTCCTGACAAATTTTCCTATTGAACTCTATGGAAAAATAAGTCAGGAGAAGAAACCCTTCAAGTTATCCATCCATATCTACTGTATTTCTGGCAGCAGAGTAATGATTAAAGGCTTGTTTGATACGTCACACCCTTGATGACTTAGAGCCATTTAGCCAAAATATATGCAGGCAGTGTTGGACTAGATTAAATAATATTCAGTGCATCTGACTAGCTTATGAGTGTTAGTGTCATGAAAGCAAATGTTTGGGGGGGGGGGGGGGTGTTTCCACAAGGCTGGCTAACTGCACTGAGTAAAACTAGGAACCCCCCAATATCTGGAACATGGAGTGATGCAAAAAGCACTGTTCCTGGTTTTACTCAGCAGTTATCCAACTTGGATTGAACCAAATTGGATTTGGTCCATTTTGATTTTACATATCAAATGCATTTGGTTTGAGATTCATTTTTAATCACAACAGCCTCTACAAAGAGGTATTGTACTATAAAGAACAGAATTCTTTACATTGTGCACATTTAAAGTGTTTACATGTTTATACATTTTAAACTATAAATAATGAAAAATCGGGCCTTGTAGGTGTACTCAAACTTTTGACTTGTACGTATACAAAAGACAGACAAAGGCCATACAATTCTTTACATAAATCCATTGGTGTGACACCCCAGACTCAGAGATCAGCGCAGATCAGGATTAGGCAAAAGAACGTTGTTTATTTCAGTCCAAGGTCAAAAAGCCAGGTAATCAGATTCCAGATGAGACAAAATCCAAAAGAACAATCAAAAGACAGTCCAAAAGATCAAAACCAGGAAATCAGATGGGCGACGGAACAAAGGGAATAAGCAGAGACGTAGTAAAAAAAAGAAAAAAAGAAAGCAAAGGTCAAATAAAACAGAAAATCAGAAAGGCAAACAAAACAAAATGGGCAGACAAAACTCGGAATCAAAGAGAAGGGTGTCTCGGGAATCTCGATTAAACACAGGCTTAGTAAGGCGTAGGCACTGACAATATTGATCAACGTTCTGACCAAGAACAAGAGAAACTGAAGGGTATATATAAGTAGGGAACACTCAACTCAAGGGAAATCAGGTGCAAGTGGGAGGAGTAACAGGGAAGACTCACAGGTGCAGACAATGATACAATGAGGGGAACAATGATAGAATAATGAGGGAACACGGACGACTCAGACTGGACTACGCATGCAAATGAATAAACAAGACATGGCCGGGAGTGTTAAAGACATGTGCACACATTAAGACAGTCAGTGGATAGCGGAAGTAAGATATCAGTTAGTAAAGAGGAAGCGTAAAGTAGATAATTGAAAGATAGAATTGCAGGAAACGAGGGACAGCTAAAGCAAGGAAGCGTTAGTAATTAGTGGGTTAGTAAAAGACCTAAACTAAGCTGTTAGTAGTTATTAGTGTTAATTAGTAATGTCACGCCTGGAGTTTAAAATGGGTGAGAATTGACCATATTTGGCATCTGTGCAAAGGGGTTAATGAATCCTCTGTACTTTCTCTACGCCTTTGTTTTATCTTAGCTTTTCAACTATCATGAGCAACAAAAATTGGCTAAATTGTTAGTTGTTATTAATTAAATCACTTTTTTGAACAGGGATGTAAACATGACCTGCACCTGTCATGCACCTGTCATAACTGTTTCAAGCCCGGATAAATGTGGTGCATGTTCAGGACCAATTGCAGCACTCAAGTGGATTGGTGTGAGATGCAAAAGTCAGTATCAGCCATAATAACCAGCCATTAAATATTACATAACCTCTTATGTAAAGGTTTCTGTCTTCATTAATATTCACAGAGCTGAGTTTTGGCCTGTTTCCACTTTATCACATTTTATAGCTTGCTGTGTGTTTGGCACAAGTCCTGCTTCGTGAACCTTGAAATTAATTAAACCCAAATGCCATTTTGGGTGAGTAGTACATGTATTTATAGAATAAACTTGGTGTAGTAACTGTATGAGCTAATTAGTAATCTCCCCTTTCTTGTTACCAGGAAATGGAGAGTTCAAGCTCTGATGAGGATCTGTCATGCTCAGAAAAGGACTATGTACCAGGGTCAGAAAGTGAATCAGACAGTTCATTGGAGTTACAAGCATTTGAGAAAGCCAGTGAAGGCAAAGGCAAACAGTCTCTGAAGGCAAGGAGTGCAGCTAGTTGGCATGGCTTACTTTATGGGGAGCACTTGACAGATGGCAAGTCAGATGAAGACAGTTTAAGAGAATGGGCAGTACCACTTCCAAGTAAAATTCAGGGAGAGCAAGTTTCAAACATACAGAGATCAGACCTGACAGTCTGCAGAAAAGCCCCAAGTAAACAGCTCATGGATGTAAAAGGGACAATTGGAGAGACAAATGTGAGTAGTATACACAGTTCTGTTCTGAACACAGAAAAGGAGAGTGGAAAGGATGGGCCAGACCAATGTGTACAGTCATCCAAGATTTCATGTTCAGAGAGTAACAAAAACTACTGTTACGTCTGTGGAAAGCCACAGTCCAAGATCTCTCGCCACTTGGAAACTCATATGAAAGAGGCTGAAGTTGCAGAAGCACTTTCATTCCCCAAGAGCTTAGAAAAACGCAGAAGATCACTGGAAAAACTTAGGAACAAGGGAAATTTTCTGCATAATTAGAATGTTTTACAAAGTGGAACCGGGTTACTTAAAGTAAAAAGAAAATCAAACCGAGAATGTGATCCGAAACAACTGATACACTGCATGTATTGCAAACGGATGTTTGTACGAAAACATCTATGGCGACATTCCAAAAAATGTTCCTTGAACCCACATATTGGCAGCGAACAGACAGGGAGAACTCGAGTCTTGGGTTTGGCTTTGTCGGGTAAGTGAGGACTAGGTAAAATGTGTATTATCTGAATCCAGCGGTTCCAACAGTCAATGCCCTTGTTAAAACATTTGGCACTCTGAATACTGAACACAAGTGATATTGCGTGCTAGAACCCCTCACTACATTCAAAATAAGTTTTATGTGATTTAATTTAATATGTGACGCTCTCCTTCCCGTCCCCTTTGTGTCCCGTGTTTTACCTGTTTCCTCACGTGCCGTGTTTGCTTTGTATTCCTGTCTGTTTTCCCCTCGTGCTGCAGGCTGGGCGTGGTTTTTCCCTTTCGTGTCACTCTGTTCCCTTGCTCTGTTTCTGCCTATCTCTTTCCTTCTCTCCGCATGCATTCCTTACACTCTCTGCTCCGCTAATCACTCACGCATACATTCGCACGCTGCACATTATTGATACCTATTAACTCTTGTATTTATTCTCCCTGTGTTCTTTGTCCTGGGCCAGTTCGTTAAGTCTCGTTGTAATAATACTTTTGTCTTGTCTCGTCTGGTGCCTAGTATCTAGCTTTTGTCCTGCCTTGCTTGCTGAATTTAACTCTTGTTAAAAGCTGCTGTAACTCGCCGCATATCTAGTCTTGCCTTGCTGTCAATTAACTCTTGTCTACTTTCCAAGTCTACCAGTCTGCAGCTGTTCGTGCCCTCTCCACGCTGCCCCGTCTCCCGCTCCCCCCCGCGTGAGTGAAATGCAGCCGACTCCCAACAGTGTCTCTACCAGTTCTGCACGGCGTGCGGAGGCTCTGTCTCCTGTGACAGGAAGCTGGAAGATCCACAGGTGGCAAAGTGCGGTCAGGACCTCTCTTCTGACGGGCGGGGAAGTGCCTCTTTCCCTGTCGGAATCCATTTTGGCTCCTTTAGCCTGGGTCCAGTTGGGTGGACTGCTGACGGCAGTTGCTTAGGCTAGATTCCCGCGGCAGGGTGTGGGACCGGTTACACCTGTTTGCACTTGTGTCTGAGGGTAGCCTTTAGGGAATGGCAGGAGAAGACTGTGGGAGTTGAGGGCTTAGGCCTTATCACTCACAGCAACATGTGAAGAGGGGAACAATTAATGATAGCACTGCATGTTCTTCAGAAAACACCAGACCGGTGCTGATCAGGGCGTTGGATGAGCTGGAGAAATATGAATAGTAAGGTACGTGAAAACTAAGTTAAAACGCCATGAACTCAGTACAACCAAAAAGTAAAACTGCACTGATTAAAATGAATGAATTGATGGACAAAATTACTGACTATGAAAAAGGGAGTAACTTTTCAGTTGGACCTCACCAGAACCTAACATCAAAAGACCCGAATGAAGAAGTTGATCCAGACAGACACTTTTACTATAATGGAATAAACAAATGTGGATATTACTTGGAAGATCAGTACAATGAGAATTTTAACATGGATGGAAAGCTGTCAATAATCCACTTCAACAGCAGGAGTCTATACGCGAACTTTGAGCAGATACAGGAGTATCTATGTACATTTGTCAAACCATTTAACATCATTGCTGTGTCGGAAACGTGGATTAACGTTGAGAAATGCATGGATTTCCACATGGAAGGATATAATTTTGTGTGTAAGAGCAGAATCAACAAATCTGGTGGAGGGGTAGCATTGTTTATTGACGAGAGCATAAATTTTGAGATACTGGAAAGCTTGTCAATTGTCATTGAAAATGTAATGGAGTGTGTAACAATTGAATTTTCAACGCCGAAAGGTAAAAAAACTGGTATATGCAACGTTTACAGAGCTCCCAGCTCAAAAATAGACATATTCAACAATTGCATGGGAGAAATATTAACAAAAATAAACCAGAGAAATGTTTTTATATGTGGAGATTTTAACATAGACATATTAAATCCAAACAATAACAAGCTGATTGAGGATTTCGTCAACACAATGTATGCGAGCGGAATGCGACCACTAATCACCCAGCCAAGCAGAATCACTAAACATAGTGCCACACTAATTGACAATATTTATACAAATATACTGGACAAAGAAATAACAAGTGGTATTATGATAAATGATATTTCTGATGACCTTCCAGTCTTCGCCATCTGTGACTGGAAACACACTTTAGAGCAGAAACCAGTGACAAATATCTTAAAAAGAATTAAAAACGAAAAGAGACTTAAAGATTTTGAACAAGATATGATAAATCAAAAATGGAATGACGTATGGACGGAAAAAGACACAAACAAAGCGTATGAGGCCTTCTTAAACACAATAAACTCAATATATGACAAGCACTGCCCGGTAGTCAAATATTCGAGTAAAGACAACAATGTCAAAGTCAAAAAAAATAGGCCATGGTTCACCAAGAACATAGAGAATGCCTGTAGGAAAAAAAACAGCTTATATAAACAGTTTTTAAAGGAAAAGAATGTAGAATCATATGCAAAGTACAAACACTATAGAAACAGAGTGACATATTTGTTGAGGAAACATAAAAAAGACTATTATGACAAGTTACTAACAGAAAACAAGAACTACACCAAAAATCTTTGGAAAATAATAAATTCCGTCTCAGGCAGAAAGGCCAAACGGACATTCTCCGACTATTTCAATATAAACAACAGGAGGGAAGACGATAAGAAAGTGATAGTCGAGAGCTTCAACAAATACTTTGTTAGTGTAGGTTCAGAACTAGCCAAGGCCATTCCATCCTCACTCCAGCAGTGGGATCACTGGGATAGGGGCGGGGAGACAAAACAAGAGTCTTTATTTTTAAATCCTGTCACACAAAATGAAATCAAAACAATCCTGAGAGACTGTACAGCTAAGACATCCATTGACGCAGATCAGATAGACATGACATTATTAAAAAGGATATCAAAAGCGATCATACCTCCTTTAACATATATATGTAATTTATCTTTCTGCAATGGCGTGTTTCCCGATAAAATGAAGATAGCAAAAGTTCTTCCTCTGTACAAAAGTGGAGACAAACAGGAGTTTTCAAATTATCGTCCGATTTCAATTTTACCACAGTGCTCAAAAATTATTGAAAAGCTCTTTAATGTTAGATTAGATAAGTTCATTGATAAACACAAGCTGCTATGTGACAGCCAATACGGATTCAGGAAAAAACATTCAACAGCAATGGCCCTAACAGAATCCATAGAATTTATCAAAGACGCGCTAGACCGTAAATTATTCACCATAGGGATTTTCATCGACCTGAAAAAAGCTTTCGACACGATAAACCACAGCATATTGATCGAAAAATTGTACAGATATGGAATTAGAGGAATCGCATTACAATGGATTAAGAGTTACCTATCAAATAGAGTTCAATTTGTACAGATAGGGGACAACATATCAACATGCCTGAACATCAACTGTGGGGTCACACAGGGTTCAGTCTTAGGACCAAAATTATTTATACTATATATCAATGACATAATCAAAGTATCTGACGTTTTAAAATTAATTTTATTCGCGGACGACACAAACATCCTCTGCTCAGGAAAAGATCTTAATCAAATGGTCACATCAGTGAACAATGAAATGTCAAAGCTTCACACGTGGTTTAATATTAATAAACTATCACTAAACCTTTCAAAGACAAAATTCATATTATTTGGGAAAAGAGGCATGAAGGAAAACATAAACTTACAGGTAAATGGTATCAACATTGAACGAGTGAACGAACATAAGATTCTGGGGGTTACGGTAGATTGCCTCCTGACATGGAAACCACATGTGAAGCTAGTTCAATGTAAGTTGGCCAAAAGTGTGTCAATTTTGTGGAAAATGCAGAAATTACTAAATCAACATTCACTTAGGACAATTTACTCAGCACTCATAACACCTCACCTGCACTACTGTGTTGAAGTATGGGGGAACACTTATAAAGAAACTACAGAGATGCTGTTTAAACTTCAAAAAAGGGCATTGAGAGTGGTATATGGTGTCCCATATAGAGACCATACAAATTACTTGTTTATTAAGGCAAAGTTTCTTAAGTGGCAGGATATAATTAAATATAATACCATACAAATATTATTCTTAGCATCCAAAAATCTCTTACCCTCAAATATACAGAAACTGTTTCAAAAGAGAGATGACATGCATAACTTAAGAGGAAACATGATATATACAAAAAACTATAAAGTCAACTCTCAGAGGTCATTCATTATCCATTGTGGGGGTTAAGCTCTGGAACGGTTTACACGATGAGCTTAAAATGTCTATAAACCTAAAGACCTTCAAGAGTAAGATAAGATGTAAGATGGTAGGAAATTATCAAATGGGGACTGTCTGCTGTTGAAATGAAACAAATGAAACAAATTGTTTTGACTAATGTATGACATGTATATTCAAATTCGACTTATTTGGACTTTAATGTCTATTTTATTTTACTTTAGCTTATTTTTTATTTCTCAAACTGTTTTGTTATAAAGAAAATTCAGTTATGCTGTTGTGATACAAAAAATTTGTTTTAAACAAATGTATATTATGAACATGTAAAATAATGAGGGAAATGGGGCGGGACTATGATAAGCAGGCTGCTTTTTCCCGTATCCCTTTTCGGCAAGTAATGTGTTTTGTCAGGGCATATTACAGAAATTGTGATAAAGTGTAACTATATGCATGCCGAAATAAAAAAATAAATAAAAAAATAAAAAAATGTTATGAGCACTGTCAGTCCATGCAAGGAAACTTTACGGACAGGGTTTACCGTGCACAGGATTGCCAGTCCAAATAATCACATGAATAGGGCGGACTTGTCCATAAGTGTCCAGGAAAAGTAGTTTGAGGGGGCATCTACACTCTATAAAAGGGATTTAAAAACATAGGGGCATGGTATTAGGTTAAAAGATGGTGGTAGGGATGTGGGGGGGGGGGGGGGGGGGGGGGGTAGAGACAGACAGAGACCAACAGGGAAAGAAAAAGACATTAGGCAACATCCCGTCATTCCCTCTCTTGGAACGATAGGTGCATGCAGCTGCTAAGGGCCTATTGTTCCATCACATAAAAACCACACATTTGGACATTGTATATATCATTGTACAATGATAGCCGCATGAAAACAACTGTCCAAATCGTTCACTAACCATCTTTAAAACAATTAGTCCATGTCCAGTTTAACCCTTTCGCACGTACCATCACAAATATGTTGTCATTCCAGTCATGGCCCACACGCGTACCATCACAAATATGTGATTAGAACGTATCATTGGAACGCTCCGTTGAGAATGCGGTCACAGTGGTTTACTGCCATCTAAACACGGTCTAGACACGTCACAGAGGTGCGTATATTATGGAAAATAAACCATCTTGCGATTTCAGAAGCTGAAATGAACGATAAATGACACATTGCTGTGCATCGAATATCTTAGTTACATCAACACTGAGCTAGCTTAGCAGTTTGGTGGTTTTTAACCTCCTTAACACAAGCTAACAATTGCATCCTAATGTAAAAGTGCAAACATGATTCCAGTGCGGTACCTAAAAGTCCTTTATTGTTGTACTGAAATGCAAATGTTACTATGTTAATGTTAGTTGTTATCCGAATAGTCATCTAGTTTAATTTGCAGTGTATGCATATGGGTTACTACGTAGCTAGTTGTATTATACCGACGATCTCACTTACATGCACATTCACAAATCTTGATAGGCTACATTTGCATCTTGTCCAGCACTGTCAAGTATCCGAGTACATATTTGCTAATGCAGCGCTACATTTTCAGCCTATGGGTACACGTTCACGAATCTGAGTAGGCTACGTGTTAGCATCTTGTCCTGCACGTTCAAATATCTACGTACATATTTGGAAATGTTACGCTACACATTTGCGATAATAAAGTCTTGGTTTTATTTCCATATTCGTGTACTCGTATATCGTAACGTCATTTTATCCAAACATTTATCGAAGCAAGTAACAAAGACAGTTTTTATTTTTACATCGGCTTGTCTGGGGTGCATTTAGTTATGACGTTTTTCCCATGGCCCTGCCTGATGACAAGTGTAAACAAACATGGCTGCGTACATGACCAAACTTTATTTTCAGCATTAGCTTTTTTTTAAATCGATAACAAGATTATTATTAAGTTATTATTAAGACATAATTCTCAAAACAAATCTACAAATATCAGAATCGGAATGTCAGACCTTTTCATCAAATGTACTAGCATGATATAAGATGAGCAAATAAAATATTTTTACCAGAGATGCTCTTTGCTTGCATTGATTTCCATCTAAGTGTTCCCGCTGTTAGAATATGGGGTTACGTGCACCCCTCACGTGCACCCATCACCTCAGTCTGAACACCAGTATCAGAGTATCAGAGAACAGTATCAGCGAGCTAGAGTACAGACGCAGAAGAAATATGTTTACAAACAGCAGGCGAAGAGAACTCACTGATGAGGAAATTAGGGAAATTTTCTTTAATTCAGATGATGAGGGTGATTACAATACTGAATCAAGTGGGAATGACAGCGATTCTGAGGAGACTACCCCCAAATTTAGTTTCCCTTGAGAGGAACCCTGAGCTCGGGGAGGGAGATGACGATGTGGAGGAAAACCCTGAGGAGGGTCCATCTGTAGTCCCCTGTAGCCGCCCTGAAGGTCCGGTGCCAGTTGAGGAGGTGAGGTCCAGTGACTGGAGGACTACCGTCGACTTCACTCCCCCTGGGCCAGGAATTGAGTTTGACAACTCAATTTCTGGTGTCCAAAATCCTCCGGAGACTCCCACTGCAGTAAACTGCTTCAGGATGTTTCTCTCTGTAGAGACAGTGGGAGAGATTGTGGAGGAGACCAACCGATACGCCAGTGAGCAGCAGGGAAAAACAGCAATTGGCGTAATTGGAAAGCTTTCCAAATGGGTACCTACATGTTTAAATGAAGTGTACACATTCCTCGCCATTGCCCTTCTGATGGGACTGGTCAGGAAATCTACCCTGAGGGAGTACTGGAGTACTGACCCGGTTCTCCTCACTCCATTTTTTGCCTCGGTTTTCTCCCAAGACCGTTTTTTAAATCTCCTGCGGTGTTTACATTTTGTGAACCCTGCCCATGCAGACACCAGAGACCCCCTCAATAAAATCCAAAATGTGTTCAATGCCCCCACCTCAGCCTTCAAGCGGTCCTTCATCCCATACAAGGACCTGTGCGTGGACGAATCCCTGATGTTGTGGAAGGGTCGACTGGGATTTTGACAATACATCCCTAGCAAGCGCCACAGGTTTGGGATAAAGTTTTTTGTCCTGTGTGATGTGGTGACGGGGTATGTGCAAGATATGGTCATTTACACTGGGGCCACAACATCAATCAAATCAATTGAAGGACTGGGGGTCTCTGGGTCTGTGGTTATGACCCTCCTGGCTCCACATCTGGAGAAAGGGCATGTCCTGTATGTGGATAATTGGTACAGCAGTCCTATGCTGTTCCAGCACTTACTCCACCAGGGGACTGGGGCGTGTGGGACAGTCCGGCTGAATAGGAGGGGGATGCCAACGTTCCCAAAAAAAATGAAGAGAGGGGAGGTCACCTTCAGGGAGAATGGCACTCAGCTGGCGGTAAAGTGGCAAGACAAGAGGGATGTGAACTTCCTCAGAACTGTTCACCCCTCTTCCATGGCTCAATCAGGAAGGCTGGACCACTTCACCGGGGAGCCAAAGGTGAAACCTGCATGCGTCCTCGACTACAATAAGAAGATGGGAGCAGTGGACAGGGCGGACATGATCACCAGCTTCGTTGACTGTGCCAGAAAAAGTACCAAGTGGTACAAGAAACTCTTCTTTCACCTGCTCGACTGTAGGCAGTCCTCAATGCCTACACTTTCCATCGAAAACTGTCTGGTAAGAAAATAACATTTAGTGTCAAGACCCACATCAACAATATACTACTACTATTACTACTGCTACTTTTATTTCTACTACTTAGAATAACAAAAAGAATAACAACAATAATAATAATAACCAACTACAGAAATAATAATAATAATAAAAAATAATAATGAAACAATAATAATAATAATAATAAATTGTTTTTACTCACCCATAGAGGAACGCATGCCATACAAGGACTTTCGACTGAAGCTGGTGAAAGAGCTGATCCAGGAGCATCCCTTACCCCAGCGCTCAACTGGAGGGCGACCTTGTGTCAACACCCCACTGCGGCTCACAGGGAGGCACTTTCCTTCTTTTGTGCCTCTTACAGAAGCCCAGGGACAGAGCACAAGGCGGCACTGCAGAGTCTGCCTCTACACCACCCGACGCAAAAGGGAGAGAAAATTAATGCGTAATGTGTTCCTCATGTGACACTGCCCTGTGTCCATCTCCCTGTTTTGAAGAGTTCCATACTCTAAAAAATTACTAGGCCGGGGGGTTGGGAAAATCTGGAACATGGACTGAAGAGTTGTTCCGATTTTCACTTAGTGCAGTTATCCAGCTAACTCAGTAATCCTGTTTTCTGGAAGTTAGAGTAGGATAGGATCAGATATGGGGGGGGGGGGGTTGTGTGTCACTGTTCAGTTAGGGGGGTGTTAGGGGTGTGTGTGTGTGTGTGTGTGGGGGGGGGCGGTTGTTACATTATATTTGACATTTTAGTCATTTGGCAGATGCTCTTATCCAGAGCGACGTACATTAGTGCATTTTCCAACTTGAAACAAGTGTGTTTAAACAACCCTAAAAGGTAAATACGATTTCAAACACCAGGCGCAGTCAGTATGATTATTATTATTATTTTTTTTGGGGGGGGGGGGGGGGCACACGATATCAATCATTGGCGTGTACAACAGTAAGCCAATAAGTCACCTTAAGTATTAAACTAGCAGCTTGAACCACTTAAACAAGGATTCAGAAAAACACAATCAAGGGAGGTCACAAGGAGGTAGGGAGGGGTGGAGAGAGGTGCAGCTTGAAGAGGTGAGTCTTCAATCTGCGCTTAAAGGTGGTCAGACTTTCTGTTGTTCTGACCTCCACGGGGAGCTCATTCCACCACCGTGGGGCCAGGACAGACAGACGTCGAGACCGGGTGCTAGTATGAAGTGGGGGGGGGGGTACCAGTCGTCCTGAGGAGGCTGAACGCAGGGATCTGGTAGGTGTGTAGGGTCTGATGAGCTTTTGGAGGTATGGAGGGGCTGATCCTCTGACTGCCTGGAAGGCGAGCACCAATGTTTTGAATTTGATGCGAGCCATCACAGGTAGCCAGTGGAGGTCAATGAGCAGGGGGGTGACATGGGAGTGTCGGGGGAGGTTGAAGACCAGGCGCGCTGCTGCGTTCTGGATAAGCTGAAGGGGTCTAATGGCCGATGCTGGCAGGCCAGCCAGGAGAGAGTTGCAGTAGTCCAGGCGGGACAGCACGATCGCTTGGACCAGGAGCTGGGTTGAGTGGGTGGTGAAGAAGGGGCGGATTCTCCTGATGTTGTACAGGAAGAACCTGCACGCCCGGGTTACCACTGCGATGTTCTCGGAGAGGGACAGCCTGTTGTCCATCACCACTCCGAGGTTCCTGGCACAGGGCGTTGGGGTCAGTGGAGTGTCCCCTAGGGAAATGGAGAGATTGAGAGGGGGAGAGGTTAGAGCAGGAATGTAGATGAGCTCAGTCTTGCCTGGATTGAGCTTCAGATGGTGGTTGTCCATCCAGCTCTGGATTTCTCTCAGGCAAGCGGAGATGCGGGCTGACACCTGAGTGTCAGAGGGTGAGAAGGAGAGAAAGAGTTGAGTATCGTCAGCATAGCAGTGGTAAGAAAGACCATGAGCAGTGATAACAGGGCCAAGGGATTTGGTGTAGGTGGAGAAAAGGAGGGGACCAAGGACTGAGCCCTGGGGGACTCCTGTGGTAAGGGGACGGGGTGCCGATACTTTACCAGCCCAGGCAACCTGGGAGGAGCGCTCCGAGAGGTAGGACTCAATCCAGGCCAGGGCCGAGCCGCCGATCCCCGCTGCAGACAGGGACGACAGGAGGATGGAGTGATCTACGGATCTACACTGGTTGTGTGTCAGTGTTCAGTTAATATTGTTCTGGTATTCTTGTTCTGCTTTTGTCTGTTACTGTTGTGACTTTGTCTGTTACTGTTGTGTTGTTATTTACATTGTATATAATTAAATTTTCTATAAACAAGCAACATGGTTTCTGTATTTTTATATATACATAGAATATGGTATTATCATAGCATGCCAAGTAACGCTTATTTACTCATTTAGTATCATTTGGTCAATACAAAATCAAAAATATAACATCGCTCATACTAATCTTAGACATTCTGTGTGTTTTTACTAATATAAATTCAATAAATGACAATATAAGGGCTACACTCACAATAATCACAGTTGTGAAGCCATAGCAGCTACGGAGCACGCTGAGGCAACGTGAACATGAGTGAACTGAACTCCACGGTATCGTGGCGTGTAAAATAAATACTTCTTTACAACTGCAATAGCCTGCTAAATGTCTTAGATAAAATGCTAATTATATGTACGTAGACCTATATATTTAAAAATCCATTTCTACTTACGAGCTGGTAGTCGGGAACTCCGAAGGTAATGCAGACGGAACGGCGACTCCAAACAGTTTGGTAAGTTGTAGTCTTCAAATTTTTTTAATGGCGAATTGCTTCCGCACCGGGGCATTATCGCCACCTAGTTCACCGAGTAAAAGTAAACTAGTTATGTGTATTAGCCCGGTTTGTTGTAAAATTGAAGATAATAGGCATATTGTAGATGTTATTTCCTGATTTATGAGAGAAAACTGATTTGAACTCCAAGCCAGTTTCCACATTTGGTTTACCTCTTCCCATGCCTGCTTTGACCTCCAGAGGTAGAGAAAATGTTGTCTTTTCTCTAGGTACGACCTTATCCCTTGGACAATCTTGCGCTTGGTTTCATCACTATCTGGAGAAATCAGATACTCAGTCCGCTGGTTGTAAAGTGCCTCCTCCTTAAGCTGGTCCATTGCATTAGGCTGTTCTGCAAATTTTGGGCACTGGGCTATCAAATATTGCCGTTCTGATATCATGAGGTACCACTGCTGATCCAACCTTGACTGGCCAGGGAATGCAGGTAGGTCAGCAGTGGAGGGTAAATGAGGCATCTCTCTTTTTTGTCTGGTATGCCATAATAATCTTTTCTTTTTTCTCTCAAAATAAAATCAATCAATCTAAGACCAGTCGATTAGAAAAAGATTTGAACTTGTCTCTGTCATGGTCTCCCACCATTTTCTAGTTTCCCACGCCTGCCACGTTTCCGATCTATCGGACTTTCTGCGTTCCGCTGCAGGATTTAGCTTTACCCAGGTGATTATCTCTTTCACCTGTCTTACCTGGCACCAGGTATTTATTCCCCTGGGTTCCGCTTCTGGGCGCTTCTTTCTCATTTCATTTCATTACAAATGTCAGGGCTGTTTGTGTTTCTCTCAACTGCTTAAGATCCTTTCTTATTTCCGCAGTAGAGCTTTCAACTGCCTGAAGCTCAGGGAATTAGTTTTCTGTTCCCTTATTTTTTCCTTTTCACTGTTTTCTCTCCCTACTCTCTTTGTCTCTGAGAGTTTGTATTTTATATTATTTTCATTTATTTCACCAGTTATCGGGCGTTATAGTCACGTACCGAAGGTGCCTTGTTTTTTCCTGTTCTCTCATTTTCTCCTTTGTTTATATTTGCCAGTTTTCTTGGCTATCCCATTTTACCAGGGAGGTTATTGTTTGGCTCTGCCGAGGAGTTTTGTCCTCTAATACGCCTGTTCGTGTTACGTGCTATCCCGTTTTACAAGGGTGTTTTTTGTTTGGCTACAGCCGGGAGGTTTTCATCCCTTTTTGTTTTGTCGCGTTTGGCTCATCGTAGTAGCGCTCCCAAACCCTCACAGTCTCAGAGTTTACTGCAGTTTACTCAATAGTACCATTTAGTATGCTATAGGACAACCTATCTCGGTGGGACCTCCAATTATGTCGGGTAAGTGAGGACTAGGTAAAATGTGTATTATCTGAATCCAGCGGTTCCAACAGTCAATGCCCTTGTTAAAACGTTCGGCACTCTGAATACTGAACACAAGCGATATTGTGTGCTAGAACCCCTCACTTAACCTACATTCAAAATAAGTTTTATGTGATTTAATTTAATAATTATTATTAAAAATGACAATCATCAATTAAATCGCCAAATTCGTTAATAGGTAAGTCGAACAGTAACCTGGTGGATCAACCAACAAGCCAAAACAAAGTCTAAATCAGGTCTTAAAATTAAACAATTTTATTAAATGAAAAACAGTAAATTAGAATAATATCATACATTCACTAAGGAATGTAGGCTGACTACTTATAATTTACAAAAAGGAAGACATTAAACCAGACATTAATTTGAATATACCAGTAAAGAGAGAGATAAGCCAGAAATTGCAAATATTATTTACCCTCCAGGAACAGGAATGAAAGGAACTACCACCACAAAAACAAAGACTTCTTCTCCAAACAAACTCCAAAACTGACTAACTTCTTTCGTTCAGAACACTCATAAAATACCTAGACAGGGGAAAAATATTTATGACAAAGACTGGCTTATCTTTGATGTTTGTGGGGGTGGGTGAGTGAGTGAGAGAGAGAGAGACAGAGAGTGACAGAGATAGAGAGAAGGGGGTACTTTACTTATATCTAAATATTAGATATCCTACAGCTTCCATGGCAGAGTGTGCATTCACTCAGCAAATATCTCAAGGGGTTTGGAAGCTTTTAAGTACAATGAAGCAAGATTTTCAATATTCTTCAACTGGCACAATCTTACTTCAACAAACATGGCCATAACCTCACAAAACACGAGTACATGTGACAGAAAGTCCACGAGATTGGAAGATTTTTGTTAACACTGCGCTTAGAATTCTCAGTATACAGCCTTGAGGAGGTGAATAAACCTGCAAATTTTCAGAAGGTTATTAGCAGTGTCCAAAAAGTGTCTGGCTTCAATGAAGAAAAGCACCACTACCAAAGCCAAAGCCTTGCCTTAAAATTGGGACACTCATTACAGAAGGTCTGTGAGATTATCCATTGTAGAGCTCTGATGGCAGAAGACAATGAGTCAATCAAGTCAACAGAGGCGTTTAAAAAGCTGTACTCCACCAAGTGGTCTGAGCTAATCTCTCAGCTAATCTCCTTGGCCACCTTGAGCGAAGCAAAGTTGAACAAGCCGTCCACACTGCCTTTCACTCAGGATGTTGAACTTCTTCATAAACACCTTGAGAAGATTGCAGATACTGCATCTCAAAATTTTAAAAAGGCAACAACCCCACAAAATTATGGCGAGCTAGCGAGAACAACACTTACACAAATAATTGTGTTTAACCGGCAACATGCAGGCGAGGTGTCTAAAATGCATCTTAAAAGCTTCCATGAAAGAGATGGCACACAACATCATGAGGATGTTGCCATGTGACTCACCAGATTTGAGCAGGAACTCTGCAACCATTTCAGTAGAGTTAAGATAAGGGGTAAATGAGGCAGAAAGGTTGCCGTCCTCCTCACACCAGACATGGTAAATGCACTGAAACTGCTGGTTAGCAAGAGGAAAGAGTGCGGAATCCCAGATGACAACTGTTTTTTGTTTGCCAGACCCAAGTGCAAAAGTCACTACAGAGGCCAAAACTCTCTGAGGCTCTCCGCCAAGCAATGGGGTGCTCAATACCCAGAATATCTCAGATCAACGCAGCTACACAAACACGTGGCAACTCTGTCACAGGTCCTGAACCTGAAAGAAAATGAATTGGATCAAGTTGCAGACTTTTTGGGACATGACATTCGTGTTCATCGTAATTATTACAGGCTTCCAGAAGCAACAACTCAGTTAGATAAAATTTCTAAACTGCTACTTGCAATGGAGAAAGGATGTCTCCCCAATATTAAAGGCAAATCACTTGATGACATTGAAATAGAAGGTATGCCACTTATTCTGTGTATATTAAAGTGTTTGATTTACCCCAAAATCAATATTTACTTCCAAAAGGCATATTTTTCTTAATTTGGCTCTGTACTACACAATTTTAGATTTGTAATCAAACAATTTGCACATGGCGCCGCGGTGGCACAATGATCAGAGGCGCAGACTTTCAGTCTGTGCGGTTGCGCCCCGAGGATCAATTGGCAATTGGCGGCCGCTCCCGGGGTGGGGAAGGACTCGGTGAATTGTCGCATACAAGCGGCCTTGGGCGAGCTGGAATCAAGGTCAGGAGCTTGACGAGTCATGTCCGGTGGCCTCTACTATCGGCTGACGGGGTCGTAGCGGCGAATTCTCAAGCATTTGCAACACGGGAAATTGAATTACACAGGGTACAACTGGCTGACAAATTTGGAGAAAATGGGGAAAAATCAGAAGCAAAATAAAAACGATTTGCACGTGGTTAAAGTGCAGATTCTCTAATTTTATTAAAGGGTTTTTTTTTTCTACATTTTGATTACACCTTTATGTATGCCCATCCCTATTTCAGGGCAGCATAATGTTTGGGAAAAATGGCTTCACAGGTGTATGTGATTAGTCAGGTGTGTTCAATCGCTTCCGTAGTGCAGGTATGCCATGACTTTTTGATGTCTGTCACCCAAAAACATCAAAAGACTCTTGATCTTATTTTCAGATACTCTACAAGCGATACTATAACCTATCTGCATTTGAATGGATCTCTATGGGAATTGCCAGGAGGGACTATATTCAGCTGTACATTATGCAGGAACAGTATGGAACACCATTTTCTTATTGAACATTATGGAAAAATAAGAAGAAACCCTTAGTGATCCATCCATATCTACTGCATATCTGGCAGCAGAGTGATGGCTTGAAGCTCGTTTGATACCTCAGACCCTTGATGACTTGCAGCCATTTAGCCAGCCATGAGTTCAATACTGTGCCAGCCTAATTAACAGCTAAATCTAGTGATTCCGGATGAAACAAATGCCTGTGAAGCTATTTGTCCCAAACATTTTGGCATCCTGAAATGGGGGGATATGTATACAAAGTCCTGTGATTTCTACATGGTGAAACTAAAATGTATAAAAATTAAAGCTGGGAATCTGTACTTTAACCACGTGTGAATTGTTTGTACAGAGACAAATCAAGAAAAAAATGTCCGTCCCAAACATTATGGAGTGCACTGTGTATTGTTTGTTATGATCACCATATCACAACAAAATTGATGTAATTTAGTGTGTTTACAAAATTTTGTAAAACATTAGCTGTTTTCCCTTGCTTACTGTACTATATACAGTACCTGATGCACTTTCGGTTTAGAAGACACCTAATTTTTAAATAGGTTTAAGAAACCAAGTACTTACCCATATATTCAGCTACAGCTATTTTCTGATAAACCCTGAAGAGTTTATCTTGTTACATTTCGCCAAAGTCCCATACAGTCGACACTTCCACAGCGACCACCTATCGCACTTAGGGCTGAAATACAGTGCCCTCCACTATTATTGGCACCCCTGGTAAAGATGAGTAAAAAGGGTTATAAAAAAGTTTCCGTTTGGTGAATTAGCTTAATCTCTCACTGAAAGAATGAGAAAATCCAACCTTTAATTGAAGTAAATTTATTCCGAGAAAAAAAATCCCTCATCAAGAAATTATTATTTTAACAAAACCATCTTACACCCGGTGCTAATCGGCGCTAACCCAAAACGCAAATGTCTTTGCTATCTTACACCCGGCGCATAGTTCATTATAACGCCTTGCGTTCACGCCATTTAAATACCATGTATTCTTGCGCCCATTACAAGTGAACTGGGCGTGTTGGTGTTAAGATGAGGAGTGGCCAGGATTCTTTTTGGCGTATTGCTATCTTGAGCCACAGAAAACGCTTGCGCTAAAACCACCACAAACCTGGTCTAAAGTCATGTCACAGTTGTTTACATGCTATTTTAACAGCACATATAAGTGCGTCTACATAGGCGTGGGCACAACACGCGTACAACCTCCTGTCTGTTACACACAGGGGCGCGCACAAGCATGACTAAAAATATCAAGATTACAATGTGAAATATTATTGTGTAGGCTATATAAAAAAATGCATAATAATAAAAGGGCCCATAGGTCAAAGACCACATTGAGTTTAGCATCAGCAGAAACGTCAGTATGGTCCCCCCTTTCGTGAGGTTGACGTGGATACATATTTTCCCATGTTTGAACGGGCTGCGATTACGCTAAATTGGCCCAGGGACGCCTGGCCACTGATGCTGCAGAGCGTGCTGGTGGGTAAGGCTCAGGTTGCATTGTCGTCGCTGTCCTTGGAGCAGAGTCTTGATTACGACATGGGGAAGGTTGCAGTGTTGAGGGCTTACAAATTGGTGCCGGAAGCTTATCGCCAGAAATGTAGGCAGTATCGTAAAGCCGACCGTCAAACTTTCGTCGAGTTCGCCCGTGAGAAGGATAACTTATTTGATCGCTGGTGGAACTAAGACGTTTGAACAACTCCGTGATTTAGTCATCATGGAGGAGTTTAGAAACTGCGTGCCTGAGCGTGTCGCCAATTACTTGAATGAACAGAGTAACCCAGATCGCACAGGGTGCAATATTAGCGGACGAATTTACAATTACGCATCGGGGAGTGTTTAGGGAGAAATCCCCACCGCGTCATAGCGACGTCACTCCCCGGAGGGAATTCCCAAAGGGCTCAGCCGGTCTGTCAAAGGCCAGTACTCCCGCTTTTGGTGGAAGGCTGGAGGATTTGGGGGCAAAAAGGAGGCTTGTGTGCAATTATTTCAAGAAGTCAGGTCACGTCTTGGCTGATTGTTGGACCCTGAAGAGGAATAAGGAATCTTTGAAAGGGGTTTCTCTTGTGACGACGTCCTTGCCTGAGCCTGGACTTAGCGATATGTTACCCCTTAAAATGGATTGTGCTCTTCAGGATTTTGCACCATTCATTATGGACGGATCTGTGTCGTTGACTGATGAGCCTAGTGTTTCAAAGCCAGTTAGAATACTGAGACACCGGCGCAGCAGTCTTTCCTTTTGGAGGATATTTTGCCCCTGTCTGAGAGGTCCTCCTTAGGCACCAGTGTACTTGTGCAGGGATTTGAAATGGGCTATCTTAACGTGCCGTTACATAGTATTCTGCTTAAGTCTGATCTTGTGACGGGTCGCGTTGTTGTGGGGGTACGACCCAGTCTTCCTGTGGAGGGAGTATCCTTCATTTTGGGGAACGATTTAGCTGGGGGCAGAATTTTGGCTAACCCTGAGATAACACCTGTCCCTCTTGTCAATGGCCCTGATGAACTCGCGCAGGAGTTCCCTGACGTTTTTCCTTCTTGTGCTGTCACTCGTGCCATGTCTAAGCGATTGGTGATTAACCCTGACAATGAGGAGACTCGCGATGTCCCCGTGTCAGAGGACGCTTACGACTTAAGTGACTCATTCTTTGGAAAGCTGGAGGATGGTGTGAAGTCACCCCCTACAGGGGCAGACGGGGATGACAACCCGCTTGCGGATGGGGACATGAAGGCTGATAGTGTCGAGGGGCTTGAAAAGTTGTCTCTGGCACAGACACAGCTTATTATCGAGCAGAAGAGAGACACAGACATCTCTTCTCTCTTTGAGAGTGCAATTCCCGAGGAGGAAATTGCATCAGTGCCCACTGGGTACTTTGTGAGGGGCGGAGTATTATTGCGTAAATGGAGACCAGCTGACGCTTCAGTCCAGGACGACTGGTGCATCGTCCACCAAATAGTGGTCCCGTCTGCGTTTCGCGAGGAGACACTTAGGCCGCATTTACACTGCAGGTCTTGATGCCCAGTTCCGATTTTTAGCCTATATCCGATTTTTTTGACCGCCTGTTTACATCTACTTTTGAAAGTGACCCATATCCGATACCTGTGTTTACACTTGCTTAACACTTGAAACAACCCGCATGCGTACAAGAGGGTTTGGTTACCGAAACGAAAAAACGAAAGTAAACAACCAGCCGGCACTTTCTCGCAATGGACGCAAACGAGACCGAAATAATAATTCAAGCAATTGCTTTCCGAAGCATCTTTAAAGGTCCGCAAAATATATATATATATATATAATTTCACTTGCGCCGTTTTTTTTTCCACCGGAGAGTAGTTGTGCACGTGAAAGTAACGTTATACGTCATTAAAATGCAAAAAAGTACAAGATCGTCGCATTTTCAATGACGTGCGAATCACAATGACAGGGAATATCCGATCTGTCCGTTTAGATGGCAGTCGCATTGGCAGATATCCGATTCATATCAGATTTATTTCCACATATGATTGAGGCCTGAAACGGATCTGAGAATATCCGATTCCATGTGCTTTTTTCCTGTTTACACGTTCATAATACATATCCGATCTGTGCCACATTCCGCAAAAAATCGGAATTGGGTCACTTTTACCAGGTAGTGTAAAGGCAGCCTTAGTCTTGCTCATGATAGCTGTCTTGCTGGTCACTTGGGTGTGAATAAGACATATGGCCGTGTGTTAAAACACTTATTTTGGCCCGGGCTGAAAAGGGATGTTGCAAGGTATTGTAAATCCTGCCATATGTATATAATTCACCTCCTACTGTCAATGCGGCTACGTCATAGACGGTAACTTCTATGACATGTTCTTTGGGTTGAATGAGGTTTATAAATAAAGAACGCAGCTGCGTTACAGTTGGCTCGACCAGGAGAGAAGTCTCAGTTTGATAATTTCCCGCACTCCTTCATTGGTGACCCCGATCCGCCTTTGGACGGTTCCAAGGATTACTTTCGAACTCGCGCATCATGGAAGCGGCGAATGCAGTTTCCCTTAAATTACCGGAGTTTTGGGAACAGCAATCTGCGGCTTGGTTCGCTCAAACGGAGGCACAGTTCGCACTCCGGAGAATCGCAGATGATAATACGAAATATTATTATGTTGTTTCTGCTCTCAGCAGTTCCACCGCGGCTAGAGTCGTGAGCCTTCTCGAAGACCCACCCTTAGGAAGATAAATATGGGACGTTGAAGTCTTACCTCCTGGACACGTTCGGTTTGACTGAATCCGAGCGCGCTCGTCAGCTGCTCTCTCTGCCTGGCCTGGGTGATTCCAAGCCATCGGAGTTGATGGATTATATGTTGACTCTCCTTGGAAATCATTAACCGTGTTTCCTGTTCATGGAGCTGTTCATGCAACAGCTTCCTACAGCAGTGCGATCTGCCCTGGCTAACACACCCCTTAAGGATTTCCGAGCTTTGGCCAGAGAAGCTGACAAGTTTTTTTCCGCCGGCCGGCAGAGCTGCCGGTGGACGCAGTGGCCATTACCGGCACTACAACTACAACCCAACAGCGAGGTCTGTGCTTTTACCACGCGCGTTTTGGCTCCAAGGCTACCAAGTGCCGCCCCCCTTGCGCCTTTAAGGCGTCGGGAAACGCCAGGGCCGGCGCTCACTAGCTGCCATGAGCGTCGGCCGTACGGGGAGCTTGTTATTTATTACTGAAACTGATTCTGGGCGGCGTTTCCTCTGTGACACTGGTGCGCAAGTGAGCGTTCTGCCCACAGCACCCTTGGACATACAGAGTGATGGACATGGCCCCGCCCTTCAAGCCGCCAACGGCAGTTCCATCCGCACTTTTGGGAAGCGGAGCGTGGCGCTGTGTTTTGGGGGACAACGATTCGTTTGGGATTTTGTCACAGCTAAGGTGTCCACCCCCCTCCTCGGTGCGGATTTTCTCTGCGCTAACAGCCTGTTGGTGGACGTTAAGAACCGGCGGCTCGTCAACGCTGAGACATTTACCTCGCTCCCGTGCTCACTTAGCTGTTCTGGCACGTCAAAGCTGTCTAGCGCACTCTCATCTGCTGACGTGTTTTCCCGTCTCCTCACCGAGTTCCCAAGCCTTACTGAGCCCACCTTTTCTTCTGCCTCCACTAAGCACGGGGTAGAACTCCACATCCCGACTACCGGCCCGCCTGTCCATGCCCGTGCTCGACGCCTCGACCCCGGGAGACTCGCTGTTGCCCAGGCGGAGTTCCGCACCATGGAGCGCCTTGGCATTATTTGCCGGTCAAACAGCTCCTTGTCCTCGCCCCTCGACATCGTCCCGAAGGCCGGCGGCGGGTGGCGCACCTGTGGGGATTATAGGCGCCTTAATGACGCCATGATCCCCGACCGATACCCGATTCCTCACATCCAGGATTTTTCCACCCGCCTGGCCAGAAAAGTTGTCTTCTCCAAGGTGGACCTTGTGCGCGGATACCACCAGGTTCCTGTACAGCCGCAGGACATCCAGAAGATGGCAGTGATCACGCCATTTGGCCTTTGGGAATTCCTGCGGATGCTGTTGGGCCTGAAAAACGCAGCGCAGGCTTTCCAGCGCCTGATGGACACGGTGCTGCGGGATCTACCGTTTCTTTTTGTCTATCTGGACGATATTCTCGTCGCCAGTGCCTCCATGGCAGAACACGTGTCAAATCCTTTCCCAACAGCGGCCAGAATGCCCGATAAAACTCAGGAGTAAGCCCATCTATGCCAGGGGCTTTCCCGTTCTCCATGCTCAGTAGGGCATTGTGAAGTTCTGTTAAAGACAAGGTGCTCTCAAGCCCCGCCCTGTACTCATCCATGAGTTGAGGCAAGCCATGGAAAAAAGCAGTCGCCACATCATCTGCTTCCCCATACTCATTCTCATACAGCTCGGCATAAAACTGAGCTGCCCTCTTGCGGATATCAGAGGGATCGGTGAGTTCCAGGCCTGCAGCAGACCGGAGTGAATGTATGTATCTGCTCTGGCCATTTTTCCTTTCCAGACTTAAAAAAAGTTTAGATGGGGCATCCATCTGCATAATGCTCTGAAACCGTGAATGGACCAGAGCCCCCTGTGTTTTTACGCCTAAAAGATCTACTAATGCTGCCATTTTTGATTGGAGCACTTCAATATGTGCTCTGTCTTTTGAAGATCCACTATTTTGGTCTCCAGGGCTTTCATTGACCTGGTGATATCTCTTGTGATATTGACAGTGTACTGCTGGCACAGTTGTTTTATTTTTGCTTTCCCAACATCCCACCATTGTTGCAGTGACGGAAAATAAGCCTTCTCTAACTGTAACCTTTCCCAAAAAAAACACAAAAACCTCTTTAAAATGAGCATCGTCCAAAGGTGCTGTATTAAAATGCCAGTAAGCACTCCTAGGCTTCACTGTTTGGAACAAGACTGTACAGAGCACCAGGCAATGATCGGAAAACCCTACTGGAGTGATACTGCATGACTTACTAGTGCTAGCATGGTGTCTATAGCAATATAATCCAGTCTGGCCATAGGAATAAAGCTATCCCTTGCCTGTGTCCAAGTGTACGGCATTTCTCCACATGTCATTCAAACTGTGGGCTTCTATCACCCGGGTGAAGGCCCTCTGAGAGGCTATATGAGGCTCTACATGGTTCCTATCCAGCCTATGATCCACTGTACAATTAAAATCCCCTCCAAGGAAAAGATACTCCTCTTGTCTGTAATGTTGTAGCACAGAATCAACTTTTCCAAAAAAATAACCCTCTCAATACCTATGGTTGGTGAGTAGGCATTGATGAATATTATCTTATTTTCCCCAAACAAAGCTGTAACTTTCAACAATCTCCCCTGTACTATCTCCTCTACCTCACAGGACTGAGGTGAGAAGTTTCTCGAAAATAATATAGCCACACCTCCACTAATAGAGCTCTTATGACTTAAAATTAATTTCCCTTTCCACTCTCTTCTCCAGTCAGCAGCATTCATATCATCGCTATGGGTTTCCTGAGTGAACATAACATCCACTCTTTTCTGTTCCATTAACTCAAATAAAACCACCCTCTTTCTAGGATCTCTAACACCATTTAAATTGAGTGTGCAAACTCTGAACTCTCCCATTTGATTTATATGAAGAGATAGAAACAAAGACAATGCAGAAAAAAATAAAGAAACAGAAAAAAAATTAAGCCATTTCACTATCATCTTTATTTGCTTGATTTCTCAACTTTTGAGCAATTATTTTAAGGCTATATCCCTCCTGCTCGGTAAAAGACTGCTCCCCCCCCCTTTCCCAAAATAAATCAGAGATACCCTCAATTAAAACATTTTACAGACAAAAACTCCCCATCCTCTTAGGAGAGGACGTGCTGTGAACTGGCAGCACAATATATACCAGCCTGCCATCGTCTTAGGGACAGTGAGTGACAGAGATCATTATAAACCAATTTAAATTTTTTTATATTTATTATATTCACTTTATAAGATCATATGTGTCGTTCTAATCATCATTATTATCATTTCTATTGATAATTATTATTTTTAATTGTACTTTATTATTTTACATTATTGTTATTTCTAAATCCATAATCAAAGAAAAGTTCTTGTTTTCATGTATGGTTACTGTTCATTCGTTTCTAGTATTTGCTGTTTTGTATTGGTCAGAGTTTGATATAAGTCTTCGACTGTTTTAATGCAGTGTGCTTTGACAATACAGATTCAATGTCTTGTCATGCCAATAAAGCGAATTGAATCGAGTCCACGGTCAGAGGAAATATGTGGAAACGTCACCACAATGCTCGTGCGTCGTCGTGCGCGTCTGAGAAGAACACGTGATAAGCAATTTTCCGGGAGCCCTTTTCTCCTATGTGCTCAATATCGCCATCTAGTGTTCTGAAACTACATAGTATACCTTTAACTGTAAAATAGAAACTTTAATCCTGTATTTTTAAGTTACAGTCATGCTGGTAATTTACAGATCACCACTATTCTGCTGTTAAAATAAAATGTTACTGCATTTTTAATTCTTGACACATTTTTTAAGCTTCAACAATAACTGCAGAGAGACAGAAAATAATACATTTTTAAATTATTTATTCTTAATTGTTGAACGGTAACAAGCATAACATATTTTTCTTGTGCTTAATGGGTGCGCATACCATGGCTACCACAAACATAATACACTATGAATTTGAATTTTGTCTTATAGCATATCCCATGTACAGTTATCTTCCATGTCTTCTAAACAGTGCCTAACTGACAAGCAGCTGCAATCTCTACACATTTAAAATATTAGCAACCATAAAACAATGGATATTAATATCCAAAAACGCGGTAACAAGCATAACATATTTTTCTTGTGCTTAATGGGTGAGCATACCATGGCTACCACAAACATAATAAACTATGAATTTTGTCTTCCATAGCATATCCCATGTACAATTATCTTCCATGTCTTCTAAACTGTGCATAACTGACAAGCAGCTGCAATCTCTACACATTTAAAATATTAGCAACCATAAAACAATGGATATTAATATCTAAAAACATGAGGATTGCATATTTAAAAACAGTGGCGATAACAAAACGTAATTACATCAGCATATTAAAAAAAAAAAAAATAAATAAAGTTTTTTCCCCTTTACAGACAAATCCACATGCAGAGAGCCAACCCTATTCCACGGTTGAACAAAAGTGACTTAGCTGAGCAAAAAGGTCTATGGCTCCTTGCCTCTTAGGATCTAAGTGATTCCATCACTATTCAGATTTCCACAGTGCTGTTCTTCAGTGGAAAGTAGTTCCAAGCTGTCAGGTGTGTTCTGGATGGATTATCCGCAGTATCTGGGACACAGTGAAAGCAGGTTTAAGAGATATTATTGAGACTAAGGCTGCGTCCCAGTCCAGTTTTTCCTCCACCCTCGTAAACTTCACTTGCAAACTTCACTTGGGAGGATGGTACGCACATACCAATAAAACAGGAGTATACACTTGCGTTTAGCGAGTGGGAGGGAGCGAGGGCGGCGCGGGTTATTTGAATTGAGACGCACTTCAGCCCCATCTATACTCGGAAGTAACCGTGCTGCTGGCGTAGGCTATCGTGGGATCTCGGATCATGTAAAACGCCTGTCACCGTAGACTACATTTAAACGGATGAAACTCTCAACCTGTTTACATTAATTATCAGTCAAGCAATTGATTTACTGAATAACAAATATCAATAAATACAGCAAGTTTTGTGGGCAAGCATATTTCTTTATGTCATAAAATCTTGTAGCATTTAAATATGTAGGACAGTCCGTGCGCTGGAATAAAGCATTTAAACCGAACATATTCTCAACCTGTTTCCGTTCATTTTGCTTGCTAATGTCAATCAAACAAAGTCCCTGAATCAATTATATATAGGCTAATGATTAACCACTGACAAAGAGATTACTAACGTGAGATTGTTTAATAAGGGTGGCAATAATTCTGAATAATTAACTGGCAAAAAATCGCAACGTTTTCTGTGAGTTGCACGTTAGCATTGCTAGACTGACGTTTCGACGTCTTCTTCAGAGTCAAACGGAAATACAGACAACGCACGGGAGGTATATACAGTGCATCCTGAAAGTATTCACAGCGCTTCACTTTTTCCACATTTTGTTCTGTTACAGCCTTATTTCAAAATTGATTAAATTTATTTTTACCCTCAAAATTCTACACACAACACCCCATAATGACAATGTGAAAAACATTTTTTGAGATTTTTGCAAATTTATTAAAAATAAAAAAATAAAATTTCTCATTTACATAAGTATTCATACCCTTTGCTTTAACGTATTTTTCAAGTATCATATTTCATATTTGGTCGCATATCCTTTACATGCTGTTACTTCCTGAAGTCTGTGACCATCAACATAAAAAAACTCTCGATATCTTATTTTCAGGTACTGTTACAAGCGATACTATAACCTCTCTGCATTTGAATGGATCTCTATGGAAATTGGGGGGTGAGACTAGATTCAGCTGTAAATTACACTGGTACAGTATGGAACACATGGCTGGCTAAATGGCTGTAAGTTATCAAGGGTCTGAGCTATCAAACGAGCCCCAAACCATCACTCTGTTGCCAGATATGGAGTAGATGTGGATGGATCACTGCAAGGGTTATTTCTCCGGACTAATTTTCCTATAGAACTCTATGGGGAAAAAAGTCAGGAGAAACAACCCTTAAAGTGATCCGTCCACATCTACTCCATATCTGGCAGCAGAGTGATGGTTTGGGGCTCGTTTGATAGCTCAGACCCTTGATAACTTACAGCAATTTAGCCAGCCATGTGTTCCATACTGTACCAGTGTAATTTACAGCTGAATCTAGTCTCACCCCCCAATTTCCATAGAGATCCATTCAAATGCAGAGAGGTTATAGTATCGCTTGTAACAGTACCTGAAAATAAGATATCGACAGTTGTGAAGGAATTTTCTGTTTTACAATATGTGTGTATTAACATAGAGACAATCACATGATTATCATTAAGCATTTAATATAATAGATCAATTATATATGGAGTTAAGTAATTAAATAATGTATTCTTTGTGAACACTGAGTAGGTCATGGTTCACTCCCTCTGTGTCTCTCCTTCACATTCTGCTGAGACAGGCAGTCTGTAAGGCAGATGTTTTCGTTACTTGTTTTGAAGGTTATTGATAGTTATAGAGACAAAACATCAAGAATTGGATACCTTTGTCTCTGTATGTTTAGAAACCGCCCCTTGTGGCAAATCAGTAAAGCAACGATTATTGTGTATAAATCTCCTCTGTATGCTGTTTCTAAGGCAGAGTGATTCTGGTGAGAATCTCTCTCGTTCTAGAGTTTATCTCAATAAACTGAAATTCTTTTTCTTATTCTATTTACATCGGTTTGTTGTGGTTCTGTTTGGACAGACTTGCTCACT
This sequence comes from Synaphobranchus kaupii, assembly GCA_029718625.1. Taxonomy (NCBI): domain Eukaryota; kingdom Metazoa; phylum Chordata; class Actinopteri; order Anguilliformes; family Synaphobranchidae; genus Synaphobranchus; species Synaphobranchus kaupii. Next base: position 23,215,507 of record CM056397.1, on the reverse strand, counting down.
GTGGGTTTAAAGGGAAAAATCCACGACAATATGGCGTAGTCGGCAGGATTGCTAACTTGATTTTCTCCTACGCAGATTTCTCTCAAGTCGGAACGGCTTAGACAGTGCGCACTGCCGGGAGTTCAAACCCCGATACCGCAACCCACCTTCTCATAGAGAGGTAACTGTAACCAGTGGCCTAGAGGAAGGACGGCGGCGACCGGACCGAGGAGAGTAAGACGTCTGTCTGGGGTGATCAATACGCAATCCATAGAAAGAGAATCACAGGTGAGCCACCACAGCAAAACGTAACTTGAGGCTGTATCGCGCTCAAATTCTAAAAAGTTTGATTAGTGACCGACGGGTCCGTCACTCTGTGGAGTGATTCAAACTGTGGAGGCTGTATGCTACTCCCACCCATGGACTAATATTTCTCTTTTTCTTTCACCTTTTTCTTTCTCTTGTAGTGAGCTCTGAAACATTTTTGTAATGTGGGATCATGTATTGTCAGTAGAGGCAAATGATATACACGGACTAGTACAGGAGAGGCATTTTTGCAGAGGAGATGATTATGGTCATTTGTACCTGTACGAGACACTTAATGAGGTTGACGGATATGGAAGTGGTTTTTCTGTTGTAGCTATACCTAGAGGTGAATGGTTAAAAGAGAAGGAAACGGCATTAATAGAAGTTAGGCTAAACGTTCACCCTGAAAGTGAGGGCAATTATCCAGAGGATAGTGCAGAATCTGAAACTGATTCTGACTAAAATAGGCCTAATTAAAAGGAAAAAAATTTTTTTTTTAATTTTAAAAAAATAAAAATTAAAAGGCATAGTTTGGTTGTGGGACAAACGCACGAAAAATGGGTTCTAACAATTCAAAGAAGCAGGACTCTGAATTTACGGGTCCAATGAAAATAATGCATGACAAATATGGTCCGGCAACCACACACCAGCGTGTTAAATGGCAAAAGTTAGGTTTCCCTGAAAAAGGCTCTTTTAGCCTAAATCAGATTGATAACTTAAAAATGCGGCTGCGGTCATATGAGGTTAAAAATAGTAAACGTAAAAATAAATGGCAACCCGACTGGGATGTAGTAGATTTGTGGGAAAAGGAATCAAAATTAAGGCAGGAAAAACAGACCAAGGGAGAAAATAAAAATACTGTGGACAAATCCCAACAAAGTAATTCAGTGCTATCTCCTGTTGTGCATTCCGGCGGCTCTTTGTATCCCGATGTAGCACAGCTTGCAAGCGTACACAAAATTAACCTGGACTTGGACTGTCCTGCGTGTCCTCCAGCTTATGTTCCACAGCAAGCGGCAGGAGCTCACGGACATCCCTCAGCCCCTGCTCTCCAGCCAGCGCATTCCAGTGCTGCTGCACAACCATCTGCGAGTGGGCCGGCGACCAGAGCGAGACCTGCAGCTTCAGTAGGCCCAGATTCCACAGTACAGGTAACTTCCCATAAGGGCGAACTGCACGAGGTAGATATACCTACCCCGTCACACACCAGGGGAGGTACCGCGTACGGCCCGAAGACGTTGGCACTTGTGCCGCAACTGGACACATCCTGGGGGTCAGACACTTACCCTATGCTAGAATGTCCCAATCCCAGGGCAGGACAAGGCGACCAGGGTCCGACGGTCCTGGTATATCGGCCCTGGAAGGTGTCGGAGTTACAGGCTGTCTGCGAGGATTTGCCGGATCCAACCCAGGTGGGTGGTGCTAAGTTCATGGAAGCTTTGAGAAATCTGGTAAGAACGTGTCAACCAACTGCAGGCGAATTACAAACTGTACTGATTAAGAAACTGAAGTTACGGTGGGGTAACGTAAAGGGTACTTGGTCTATAAACCATCCATACAATGATGGTGCTACTTCTGAGTATGTGAAACAAATTGACACTTTGGAAATCAGTATGAAAACCGAATTCCCTGTTCGTCTGAACTGGGAAGCAGTTAGACAGGTTAAACAAAAGCCTGGTGAAACTGTTAATGACTTTCTTGAGAGACTTTCAGATAAGTACGACGCACACAGTGGAATGGACAAACCGGAAAACAGCGAGACTCTTACTCCGTACGAGACTCAGCTAACCCACTGTTTCCTGGATGGATTGGATAAACACCTTGCAACCGCTACTAAGACCTCCTGTGTTGGCTGGCAGACTCGGAGACTTAAGGACGTTCTCCGTTATGCTATTCACTGCGAAGAACAGGACCGCGACAAGCAACACAAAGACAAAAAGAAGAGCGACAAGATGACCTCTCAGCTGCAGCTGGCCCAGCTCAATTCCTACCAGGGGAACCGAGACGGTGCCGTTGGACAGCAGCAGCAAAGGAGAGGCCGCGGCAGACGGAATCAAGGGAACAGACAGAGACCCAACTCCATGGGACCCACTACCATGGTGGATTATGATGTTTGCCGAAAATGCGGAAAAAAGGGACATTGGGCTCGCGGTTGTAAATTTTCCGGTAATGCTGATAATTGGGACACAGCACCCCACGGGAATGTTACTTTCCAACATCCTGGGGGTCAAACTGGATTACCTGAACAATGACATTTTGTGGGAGACGAGGAAACGCATGCGGACATGGGTGAGTTTGCTGGGTTCCTTTACCATACGGCTCCAAATGCGTTACCACTTTGGTCATTAAAAGTTGATGGGCGAGCATTAAACTTCATTGTGGATACGGGAGCTGGTCAGTCTGTAATAACAGCTAAATCATGGGATTCAAAACCTCCTCTTTTTAGTGGTAAAACCATGCTCAGCCAAGATGCTGGTGGAAATACCACGACAGAGAAATTTACAGCTCCATTAGTGGTGCAAGATTTCAATACGGGCTCAAATATTACTTTGAAACATGCGTTCTTGTTCTCCCCTGTATGTCCGGTAAACCTGCTTGGCAGAGACTTAATGTGCAAATTGGGTCTGAGTGTGCAGTGTACTGATGACGGTTTAACTATTGACAGAGCTGCTACGGCAGAAACTCTAGAAATGTTTTACTATGCTTGGGATCTGGACAGATCCTCAGTCACAGCTAAAGCCATACAAATGGCCAAAACTGAGTGGACAGGCACTGGCGACAGACTGACAGAATTACAACTACATGTAACAGCACTTTTTAGTCGAGGTAGAGATTGGGAATTTGAGAAGAATTGGTACGGTGATTGTAAATTAATTTCGACATTGTTTTTGGTTGGTCGCGATTTCTGTGCATTGTCTGTAGAATTGAGCTCAGCACATCAGCGATTCTATTCCATAGCGGGAAGTGCACCCCATGTTTCACTGTGCAAAGCCTCAAATAAAAAATGGGAGGACACAGGACCATGGGTAAAATTATGTTTGGACACCACGGACTGGGAAAAGACAGGGGAATTTTCAAAATATTCTCCCTCTCTGCGTGTCACTGCGCACCAGTTTCCGAACTCTCTGACAGCTGTCTGCAGCATTCATGAGTTGTTGTGTGACACCCAAGCCTACTTGCATTTGTCAGACCCGAGATTCAGTGCAATTCCCTCTCAATTGTGGGCAACGTCCCAAAATGATGTGGGGCTCATAGCTGGAGTTACTCCACTTCAAGTAACCCCTAAATCTGAATACAGACCATGCAAACGTCAATATCCCCTACGCCCAGAAGCCGAAGACGGCATTGTCCCCGTATTTAATGCGTTGTTAGAAGCTGGTGTTGTGGTTCCCTGTCCTGACTCTCCATGCAACACTCCTATCTTGCCTGTAAAAAAGCCTGATGGGTCTTGGCGGTTCGTACAAGATTTACGAGCTGTGAACAGCGCCGTTCAACAGCGCGCTCCCGTTGTGCCAAACCCCGCAACTATTCTAGCACAAGTCCCGGGTAATGCTAAATATTTTTCTGTGATCGATCTAGCGAATGCATTTTTTAGTATTCCTGTTGATGTAAATTCCCAGTACTGGTTTGCTTTTACATTCAGGGCAAAAAGGTATACCTGGTCTCGATTACCCCAGGGGTATGCTGAATCACCAGCAGTTTTTTCAGCAGCGCTGCAGGAAAACTTGGAACAATTCCAGTTTTCTTCAGGCCAAAGTACTTTGATTCAATACGTTGATGATCTCCTCGTCTGCTCTCCAGACGAGCACAGCTGTATTCAGGATTCACTTGAACTATTGACATTCCTAGCCAGAGAGGGCCACAAAGTTAAACAGGAGAAACTGCAATTTGCATTAAATACTGTTACCTACTTAGGGCACACTATTTCTGCAGAAGGCAAATCTTTGGGAACTGACAGAATCCAAGCGATTCTTGACCTCCCTAAACCGGTTACAAAAAAGCAGGTAATGTCTTTTCTAGGCATGACAGGGTACTGTAGGCAATGGATTTCTGATTACGCTGAAATCTCCCAACCCTTGCAAGATTTGGCACATGGCCATGATCTAGCAGCTAATGATAATGTGACATGGACAAAGCTTGCTGAAATTTCCTTTCAGAAGTTGAAACAACAGTTGGCCTCCTCTCCTACTTTGGGCCTGCCTGACATGATTAAACCTTTTCTTTTGACTGTTGATGAGAAGGGCGGCTACATGTCTGCTGTTCTTTTGCAAAAGCACGGTGATAAACACAGGCCTGTGGCGTACTATTCTCAGCGACTTGATGCTGTTTCTAGGGGCCTTCCTCTTTGTTTGCGCTCCATTTCAGCAGCGGCTTTGGCGGTAACTGCATCTGCATCACTTGTTGCTTATCGTCCGCTCACTGTCCTTGTTCCGCATGCGGTAGCAGAAATTCTGTTAAAACAGAAAACGGCCCATTTCTCACCAGCTCGAATGCTTCACTATCAACATGTGTTGCTCTCTTTGCCAAATGTTACAGTCAAGCGATGCAATGTTCTGAATCCCGCTACTCTTTTACCTACACCTGAGGATGGGGAGCCACATAATTGTGTTCATGTGTTAGATCAAATTCTCTCCCCCCGTCCTGACCTCGCCACCACTCCCCTCTCAAATGCAGACTTTGATATGTTTGTTGACGGTTCTGCCAGTCGATGTCCCCTCACAGGTGACAGTCAGGTTGGCTATGCAGTAGTGACACAACACCAGGTTCTGGAGTCAGCCCGCCTTCCTGGACATCTCTCAGCACAGGCAGCTGAACTGTTCGCTCTTACACGCGCTTGCCATTTGGCTGAAGGTAAAACTGTAAATATTTTCACTGACAGCAGATATGCTTTTGGAGTTGTGCACGACTTTGGAACTCTTTGGCAGCATAGAGGCTTTCTTACCTCTACAGGGAAAACTATACAGAATGGACACTTAGTGAGCTGCCTCCTACAGGCAATTCTTTTGCCTGCTGCCATTGCTATATGTAAATGCTCCGCTCACACAAACCAGACTGATGCTATCTCTCAAGGTAATGAGCAGGCGGACTTGACTGCCAAGGCGGCTGCAATCGCCCCCCCTCACACAACTCTCAGTCTGCTCACACAGGCTGCTGTTCCCACAGACATTCCAGTGGCCTCTGTACAGGACTGCCAAGCTGGGGCCACACCCCAGGAAAAGGCCAAATGGAAGCGAGACGGCACCTACACTGATGGGGTCTGGCTAGGCCCTACTGGTAAACCCTGTTTATCTCGTTTTTTATTTCCCTATTATGCTAAATTGACTCATGGACTGGATCATGTGTCAAAAGGAGGGATGATATCTTTGATGTCCAGACACTGGGACACAAGCGGATTTTCTACTTATGCAAAAAACTTTTGTGAAAAGTGTGTTATCTGTGTTGTAAATAATGCTGGGAGGGGCCAGAAGGTTCCAAATGCGGCCCACCCGGCTCCACAGGAGCCTTTCGAGTACCTGATGATGGACTTCATTGAACTTAACCCATGCAGGGGTAAGAAATATTGTTTGGTGTTTGTTGACATGTTTTCAAAGTGGGTTGAAGTTTTTCCTACAGGGAAAGCTGATGCTGCAGCAGTGGCGAAAGCCCTACTAACAGAGCTTATTCCTAGGTGGGGGATCCCGAGGAAGCTGTCTTCAGACAGAGGCTCACACTTTTTAAACAAGGTGTTGGACAAAGTGACCGAGCAATTGGGGATCAGGTTAAAGTTCCATTGTGCTTACCACCCTCAGAGTGGAGGGGCGGTAGAGAGGGCAAATGGAACCATTAAGAACCGGTTAACTAAAGTGATGGCAGAGACAGGTCTGGATTGGGTCCAGGCCCTGCCAATTGTCCTTACAGGTATGCGGGGGAGGGTCCACGCTGCTACAGGGTTGTCGCCCTATGAGGTCATCACAGGGCGGCCCATGAGGACTGGATGTCACCCCCCAGGGCTGATGTTGGACAAGGAGCTAGCTGACACTCGCATGGTGAGTTACTGTGTTCAGCTAACCAATGTTCTGAGATCTGTGCATCAACAGGTGAAAGCAGCTCTCCCAGATCCAGCCAGCGGGCCTCTACATGACCTGCAGCCAGGAGACTGGGTGGTGATAAAGGACTTCAGAAGGAAGAAGTGGCACCAGGCCAGGTGGAGGGGTCCTTTCCAGATACTACTCACCACGCCCACAGCCGTGCGAGTGGAAGGCCGTGCTTCTTGGGTCCACGCCAGCCACTGCAAAAGAGCTCCACCAGCGCCAAAGGAGGGATAAGGGTGAGAGACCCACCTCGACCGACGCGCAGGGACAACTAAGTTCTCACGGAGTTTAAAAACTCAGAGAACCACCACTTCAAGGAGCACGTGACGGTAATATCTGCTCCCAACATGCCAGACGACAGCAGGAACACCGAGGGGTACAACCCTTTGAGAAGATTAGGCTGCAGCCTGAAGGTAGGCCTATTGATACTAGGCCTCATTACACTCATCACTGTTCTGCCCATTATCCTGATTCATGAGGCATTCTACACCATTAACACCAGTGAAACAAACGGTACTGTTGTAATGACTAAAAGGCCTAAAAGGTATGTCACCACCGGGAATGAAGCTTGGCTGACACCAGGAACTGTGAAGCATCATTATGCTACTAATTCTTGGTGGCGTTATGCTGAGTGGACTGCAAAACAGCACTTTAACCGGTCTTGTTATGTTTGCTCTCACATGCCTCATTCCACAGCAGGCCCTCTTCTTCAGGTGCAGAATCTGAAGAAAGACCTCTCAACGTGTTTGGTGGGACTGAGTTCTCACCCAGGTGTGGGAATACGGTGGGGAAAAGCTAATTTCTCTGTGCCATTAAAACTGTCACGTTTGGGTACTCCAGTAGTAAATAGAGATTGTTCTTTTCTGAAAGATTACCTAGCATGGCCACAGGTGTCATGGAGAATGCCCGGTCCAGTCGTACTTAAACATAGTATGAAGTTTGGAAGTTGTATTATAGGTAATGGCTCTAATGCACTAGGTCAATTAGACAATGTTCAGTGTAAAAATGTTTTCTGTGATTGTCCGCCCATACATCCTGAAAAGTGTTTTGACTGTCTGAGTAATCCCCATAGTCCCTGCAGAGACGACCCTGACACATGTAGGAAGAACTGGTCACACGCAATCTCACTACCTTGGAATAGGGAACAAACTGCAACTTGTTCCGGGATAATACCATCCTCTCGCCTTGGGAGTCGACTGCTATCAGATTGGTACTGGCTTTGTGGAAATTCAGTCTACACTGCTCTCCCCCCTGACTGGGGTGGAGTGTGTGCCATTGTTGCCTTGTATGACTCTACATATGTGATTCCTGACCTTTCCACATATAGTCACACCACACGTCGCATGCACAGGGTAAAGAGAGGGTTTTGGGATAGTAATCCTGTTCCTATTGAACATCGTCTTTGGACTGCAGGTTCAAAGTTTATACAGGCTTTGCTTCCTGGGTTAGGTGTGTCAGAGGCTTTTAAAGAGATAGAAGTTACTCGATACACTTTTCTCCAGTACATAAACTCCTCCATTTTGACCATAGGTGCTGTAAACTCTGAGTTGACTTCACTGCGATTAATGGTTATGCAGAATCGCATGGTATTAGATCAGCTTACTGCAGAGCAGGGGGGGGTTTGTGTGATGATTGGGGAGGCGTGTTGCACATACATACCACATTATGATGAGGATGGCCAGATCATACAGCAGGGACTTAGAAATATGACCAAACTCCGTGACTCATTAATGGAGAGAGAGGTTGATGCAAATAAAGATTGGTTCTTTAACCTCCTGACAGGTTGGAAGAAAACACTGCTGAGAATCTTTTTGCCTGTTATTATCTTTGCCACCCTGCTCGTATTTCTTTGCTGTTGTGGAATGCCACTGATTCGCGCCTGTATTGCACGCCTCACTCAAGCTGCTATAGGTCAGTACTTACAGCAATATGTTCCTGATCCTGAACAAGATAATGTATTCCTTCTCCGACAACTTCCTGAGTTTACTGACGACCCTATATAAAGTATAGGCCTGAATTATGTACCCACCCTGTCACATGGTTGGTGGGAAGACAGTGTTGTAATGTGAAGAGATAAAAGGTTGACATTCCAGGAGTTGTGAAAAGTCTCCATTACATGATGGGTTTTTATTTTTTATCTTTCTTTTCTTTCAGACTTTCTCTTGATAGTAATAATTTTATATGTTAAATAATCAGTAGTACATTATAGTGAAAATTATTTTTATATTCAATTCTATTCTATCCTGTTACTATATTCACTATGATTTTTATATTTTTATATATATTTTTTTTTTTCCTATGTTGATTCTTGTTATTAATCAGATATGGATGATGTGCGATAATTGCTGATATCCGGAAGCGACGCTTGATTGCCTTAAGAGGGATCGGAGGAATTATTTTTTCCGGAACTGATTGGGTTTTCTGGCTCTGTGCTAGTTTTGTCCCATATAAGTCCTGAGTCTGCCGGTTTTTCAATTCCCCCTGGATTATTGGAGTATTGTACATATCCACACGAAATTATTGTATTTGGTCTGTATAATCATGTAATCATTTATGATGTTATTAAAATGAATCACTTACTAATTGATTGAGTACATTAGGTAGATTGTAACAGAAAATTGTTAGTTATCATGAAATGATAAAAGGAGGGAAATGTGAAGGAATTTTCTGTTTTACAATATGTGTGTATTAACAGAGACAATCACATGATTATCATTAAGCATTTAATATAATAGATCAATTATATATGGAGTTAAGTAATTAAATAATGTATTCTTTGTGAACACTGAGTAGGTCATGGTTCACTCCCTCTGTGTCTCTCCTTCACATTCTGCTGAGACAGGCAGTCTGTAAGGCAGATGTTTTCGTTACTTGTTTTGAAGGTTATTGATAGTTATAGAGACAAAACATCAAGAATTGGATACCTTTGTCTCTGTATGTTTAGAAACCGCCCCTTGTGGCAAATCAGTAAAGCAACGATTATTGTGTATAAATCTCCTCTGTATGCTGTTTCTAAGGCAGAGTGATTCTGGTGAGAATCTCTCTCGTTCTAGAGTTTATCTCAATAAACTGAAATTCTTTTTCTTATTCTATTTACATCGGTTTGTTGTGGTTCTGTTTGGACAGACTTGCTCACTGTGGGTTTAAAGGGAAAAATCCACGACAGTTTTTTTATGTTGATGGTCACAGACTTCAGGAAGTAACAGCATGTAAAGGATATGCGACCAAATATGAAATATGATACTTTAAAAATACATTAAAGCAAAGGGTATGAATACTTATGTAAATGAGAAATTTTAGTTTTTTATTTTTAATCAAATTTGCTAAAATCTCAAAAAAACTTTTTTCACATTGTCATTATGGGGTGTTGTGTGTAGAATTTTGAGGGTAAAAATGAATTTAATCAATTTTGGAATAAGGCTGTAACAGAACAAAATGTGGAAAAAGTGAAGCGCTGTGAATACTTTCCGGATGCACTGTAAATACCCTCCCATCAATTACACATAGTAGGCCTAAGGTGCGCATGTGTGGGACTAATATATCTCGTAGTAGATACCACATACACAATGTTATATTCTTTAACAGGGTAGAGAGAAGACCGACAAATGTCATGTTTTGCTCCGCAGAGAGGCGTACTGGATACATACACTTAATAGTGTGGAACCTAATGGGTTAAATGAGTCTCTGAATCTTTCATGTTTTTTGTAATTTGTGTATAGGCTATTTGATTTTCATTATATATTATTTATGCCATGCTCATAATAGGTTATTATTCAGTTTATTTACCCATGACATTTGTCGGTCTTCTCTCTACCCTGTTAAAGAATATAACATTGTGTATGTGGTATCTACTACGAGATCTATTAGTCCCACACATGTGCACCTTACTATGTGTAATTGATGGGAGGGTATTTATATACCTCCCGGTGCGTTGCCTGTATTTCCGTTTGACTCTGAAGAAGACGTCGTTGACGTCGAAACGTCAGTCTTATTAAATATTGTTTTGCTCTGAGCTCTGTGTGCTCCAGTCTTCCTTATCTCGGGTTAGTCCTAGCAAAGTGGTCCGGGTTAGGTATTCTTTCAGTTCGCTGGTCCTCTTGTTGAGCACCTATAGTCCTTTTTTATATAGCCGGCTTGTAGCGCGTTTGGGATTACCTTTTTACATTGTAGCTACTACCATGGATATTGTCGGATAGGCCAATAATGACATTGGCCACTAGAGGGTAGCAGTACATAGCTAAAGCATAGGGCATAGCGAAAGCATTATGGCATTTAATGAGCTATGGATACCTAACGTTAGGCTAATGTTGCAATGTTGCTACGGAGCCAAGCAGCAGCGTTGCTAGGGACGATTTTTCGCTGAAGCTACAAAATAAACATAAAATATATTCTAATCAACATTTTGTCTCTATGTATTAATGTCGTTGGTAAGTAGCCGTGTAATAAGCGGCTCGCCTCGGAGTTCCGAACGCTATTTCGATAATGACCGGCTGGCCATACGTTATCCCTTACATATTTAAATGCTTAAAGAGAAAGCCCTCATAATAAAATAAAAAAGCCACCTACATGCAAGTTTTGTGATTTCACTGGGTCAATGCTACAAGCAAACTTTTAAAGGAGAAATTTAGTAAAGTAAATGTAAAAGAAGTGTGATGTACAATATGTATATAGTGAGAAATACCTCTGAACAAACTCCAGCGTTGTGGCTGCTTCCACCTGATATTCAATATTAAACACATAGAAACTGGCGAACAAGACAGCCAAGGCAGTTATGAAATCTGGCATGGGAGGTGAATGTGGGATTACAACACGGCCCTCGATGGACAGCATCAACTTGTTCGCAGACCACACAGTGTCTCCTGCAATAATCAAACATAAAAAAATTCAATTACAATATAGTAATGTCTGCAGACCCTCTTCATCCTGTGCGGAATTGAAAAGGGACCCCATGACATCTTTGAAATGGTACTTTATTTGGAAAGCAGAGCTGCCACAAGAGTTACCTGACTGTATTTGCTATGTCCACTTAATTGTATTTATCTTCAAAAGACTACTTTTATTGAATGAGAGTTTTACCTAGCACAATGAGCCTCGGGGTGATGGGAAGGGAGAACCGGGCCTCGGCATCGGCAGGAGTTGTAGTCGCCTATGAGTATTAGAATTTAGATGAACAAAGGCATAAAAAAACACTCCAAGCACTTAGTCTCACTCTTTAAATCATAGTTTTTACTTCTAAGGTTTAAGTGTAATTTCCTTTCTCTTCAGCCTGGTCTCAATATGATCATCTGTCAATAATGTGCAGGCCAACAAGCAATACATTAAAAACATGAATGCAACTTTGATATACAGTATGTACTGACACAAAGCTACAACCCTCGATTTTGCATGCTAAACAATCTCCTTCCACGTGTGTTTGTAGCACTGGTTTAACTGTGTGCCTATGGAATCGGTACATATGCTTTTGAAGTGCACCCACTGTCATAAAAGCAGCAGGGCGTTCTGCATGTCCACACTGAAATCTAATGTTTGCAAGATTTCTGTGAATTTTAACGTGCCAAATGAATCCAGAAATCGACGCTGTACTGAACTTACAAACCTTACACGTGTAAGACATTTTGATAAGCTAACCAAGGATTGCTAGCCAACAGTTAGCTAGCTAGCTTAACTTGGAAGGAGTTGCTTTTGCAACTTGCTTTTTCACTAAGCGGCCTGACGTCAGACTGTAAAACATTGGCTACTGTTACATAAATGAACTGACTAAGTTGGATTTAGTTAGCTAACGTTAGTCAAGAGAAAGCATTTGCTGCTCCACTCCTTGAACGCACCCCACTCGTCGTTCAGGCGTTGTGAAAAATACACTTCCTGCACTTCTCTCGGGATCTCGGCTGTTCCTCCCTGTGTTCGGAATGGCTCACTCATTCACTCCCTCCCTATACACTACTTAGGGAAATCTACATAGAGCACTAGATAGGGATTCACTGGTGAAAGGAGGAGACGATTTTGGACACTACCGTTTCTGAGCAGGTGTGGTGGAGAAGCCAGTACTCCAGGCAAGGTGATTTCAAAATCCAATCACCAAAAACAGACGCTTGCGAAGTCAAACAAAGGCTGAAGAGAGTGATGTGCTTCAAAAAAGACTTTATTGTGTAACAAAGCTGTGCTGTCCCCAGGAACACCCAATGGGGCCTAGTCACGGTGCATTTTATACATTTCTAGGTGTCTTAGGACAACCTCTTGTCCTCCCCTTATGCTAATGTCCAACACCTTTTGGTTTTCTGCCACTATTGTCCCCAGGTCCCAAGTTTCCTCTCTCCTTTGCGTCACGGTGCTCAGGCCCCCCTTTCATGACTCTTCACCTAGAGACGATAGTAGCGCAACCTTGAGTTGTCTCAAAAACAGAAGGCGGGCGTCCGCCCACCATCACATGGTCTTTAAACATTCAAACCTAATAGTGGCACCAATGTTTCTTGTGCTCTCTATTACAATCATTATTCAATTACTAATTGGTCTATTACCTTTAATTAGTCTACATATTGATTATGCTGATTACATATTATTGCGCAATCTCCTGAGGGAAAACTTCTATACAGGTTACTTAGCAACGCGCAACGCTTGCGTGACAGCGGTCACCGACTTGGTGAGAAAACATGCAAGAAACGATAAAAAAGTGTTCTTTTTTAGTTTGAACAAGGGTTTTGTTGTCTCGTTGTAGGTAGATAGGTAAGTTAGGTAACTAGGTAGCTAGCTAGCTAATTAAGTTGCATTAAATTTCGCATTAAACAGTAATAATTAAATTTAAAAAATAGTTAACACTTTGTAATATATTTAATCTACCGCGTTTATTTATATTTCGGTTATGAAGCAGACTAAACTGATTTAATATAGGCTACAAGATGAAACTTGCATTTATATTTACATTTGTAGACCAGCGCAGGCTCAGCCGTCGCCATTTTGACAAAAAAAATGTCTCCGGTGATGTAGTGTACATCGTTTGTACCCTACATTTTGTGGTGCATTGTGGGGGATATTGAGTGAACTATTTAGGGTGTCAAATTTGACATTTTTAATTTTGGACACCCTACAAAATGGCCGATACCCTAAATAGTGCACTATATAGTGAATAGGGAGCGATTCCGAACACAGCCCATGTTCCACTACCGTAAAATTACCGCGGCGCAGAGCTCTGAATCCGTTTAATCTGACGTTATTGTATTGTTAGTTTCAGTCAGAGTCATCAAATGTATGGAAAGCTAACCAACTGTCCACCAGTGAACTTTGGCGCCTAGACTAATTACACATGCTCAGAACCATATAGAGAAAAAAAAACTATTTTATGCTAATCATGGGAGAGTAGAGAAATGGCAGTTTGAAAATGATACATTTGATTTGGTTCCCACACAGCTCACCCCTCCCCCAGTCCCTGTGCATTCACTGAACATGATTGTGACCTATGTAGTTTCATTGTAAACAACTTGTTCTTTGTTTACATTCAAATTTTCTCCCCTAAAAACATTGTATGTGTCCTTGCGGTCTAATAAACATGTTGAATGTATTTCCTACCTCATAAGTCGTTCGCAAAGTGTTTTTTTGTTAATGTTTTGAATGTTACACTGTTGACAACCCGCCACCATTTTTAAAGCCAGAAACAGCTAAAATTGTGTAAACGTCATGAATGGGCCGGTTCCTGCTAATTTGATTGACATGGCCAGGCCATGTGGGCAGGCTTCCAGGTAAACTCTTATTTTAGCTTAGGACCGAAACATGCCTCACGCAAATATGCAAACGTGGACGCTTCGAACTACGCGAACAGTTTTTCTTTTGCCATGACATTTGTGAAAGACAAGCCAGAGCGTTGCAGCGAGGACGCTATAGCAGCAACAACAGTAAACAACTTTCTTGTTCGATCTGTGCTTTCCTCTGGTTTGTCTTTCACAAATGTCATGGCAAAAGAAAAACTGTTTGCGTAGCGCGAAGCGTCCACGTTTGCGTAGCTATTTGCATGAGGTATGTTTCTGCCCTTACTCATTAGCAAGATGTTTTCAGCCGAGGAGGTAACAATATCATTATAAAAATAGCGACATACAATAAGTGCATACAGAAACGTCATCGAAGTAACTACAGAACAGATAAGACAAAGAACATCCTTCCCATAACGTAGCAGCTATCGATAGCTAAGGCTATCTATTGTCGTGATGTTTGTTTATTGTTGACAATAGTCTATTTATCATGTTTGACCAAACCTTGATCATATAAATTGAGACTATGTTACATGCTCAAAGCATATAAGTTAGTAATCTTAGCTATTGCTCTGTAAATTTGACCACTGTTCATTTTCATAAAATAATTCAAAATCATCATTTTGTAATTCTGCTCGGTTCATTCTGTAGCCATCAACATCCAGTGGTCGCGGGCCCAGAGTAAAGGTGAGGGGCAGTCATTACATAAACATTACATTACAGTCATTTAGCAGACGCTTTTATCCAGCGACAATCATGTTCGTGGTGGGCGAGGCAGGGCCAGGGGAAGAGGACAGCTTGATAAGAGTGACCGTGATAGAGTCAACAGGACTCCGGGAGGAGAAACATTGCCGTCTCAGCGGCACTTTATCACAAAATGCGAAAAATACAATCAAATCAGAAATAAATATTTTCCCAAAATAAATCAGAGATACCCTCAATTAAAAAATTTAACAGGCATCCAAAAACTCCCCATCCTCTTAGGAGAGGAGAGGACGTGCTGTGACCTGGCAGCACAATATATAGCTGCCTGCCATCGTCTTAGGGACAATGATCATTATAAACCAATTTAAATTTTTTATATTTATTATATTCACTTTATAAGACCATACGTTCTCATCATCATTATTAGGGGACCAAGCAGCGTAGCTGCTGGTACCCTATTATAATTGCTAGGATTCTTTTTTTAGGGGACCGTGCAGCGAAGCTGCCGGTACCCTATTGTTTTTGTTCAGATTCTTTATTTATTTATTTTTTTTTTCCCCTCCCCTTTCACCTAAAATTCCCATGAGCTGGTTTGTCCTAGAATCACCAGACTTGGCACGCTTGTTGGGATTCCCAAACTCTTGAATCCAGTATATTATGACGCAGATTGAACACCTGGTGGCGCTGTAGTGCATGTGACAAAATTTTGACATTGACACGCCCACTGCCGACGCCCCGTTTCACCTAGAGTCACAAAATTTGGTATGCATGTCCATTTGCTCATTCTGAACAAATTTGCCTCAAGGACCCATAAAGTCCGCCATATTGGATTTTTTGCTAATTAGCATTTTTTGTAAAACGCTTAAAATGCTACTCCTCCTACAAAATTTGACCAATTGAGATGAAACTTGGTTTACATACTCCTTAGACTTGATTTTTTCAAATATGGCCGAATGACGAGCCAATGAAATTTCACTGGGCGTGGCTTATCACAAAAATGCTAATAATTCCAAAACGATTTGACAGAAAGCTATGAAACTTGGTAGGTCTTTTAAGAGTCCCATTAGGACTAGACATGTACAGTTTTATCCCAATCTATCCATGTGGTGGCGCTATAGAGTTCCAAATATAAAGAACTATAAAAAAATTCACTAAAAATCACAGTTCCTTTGCAGAGATGTATAACTTGCTACAGTGACAAAGAGCCGGATTTGGATCATAGAACTTTACTAATTTGGTGGGCGCCATCTTGAATTTGCCGACATTTTGGCTTAAATGTACTCATTTATTACTTCTTTGAGGTTTTCCTTAACCGCTTGGCTGATTAGCATGAAACTTGGCAAGTAGTTAGAAGTTGTCATCATACAAGCTCACACCGAATTTCGTGGCGATAGGCCAGTTGGTGGCGCTGTAGTGTACGTGTTAATATTGTGACATTGACACGCCCACTGGCGACGCCCCGTTTGACCTAGAGTCACAAAATGTGGTGTACAGGTCTCTCTGCTCATGCTGAACAGATTTACCTCAAGGATCCATGAAGTCAGCCATATTGGATTTTCCGCTAATTAGCATTTTTTGTATAACACTTAAAATGCTACTCCTCCTACAAAATTTGGCCAATTTACATGAAACGAGGTACACAAACTCGTTAGACCATGCTTCATAAAAGTTATATTCAGAATTTTGATATTTTAAAAGATGACCGAATGACGAGCCAATTAATTTTCAATGGGCGTGACTTATCACAAAAATGCTGATAATTCCAAA
The DNA here is from genome assembly GCA_029718625.1 of Synaphobranchus kaupii. Taxonomy (NCBI): domain Eukaryota; kingdom Metazoa; phylum Chordata; class Actinopteri; order Anguilliformes; family Synaphobranchidae; genus Synaphobranchus; species Synaphobranchus kaupii. The sequence continues at coordinate 23,198,943 of CM056397.1, read as the reverse complement.
ATCATTTGACAGAAAGTTATGAAGCCTGGTAGATCTATTAAGAGTAACATGAGGAATAGACCCCTACAGTTTTAACCCAATCGAGCCACGTGGTGGCGCTATATCAATCCAAATATAAGAAAATATTTAAAAATTCACTAAAAATCATTGACACGCCCACTGCATACGCTCTGTTTTATCTAGAGTCACAAAATGTGGGATAGAGGTCCGGCTGCTCATACTGAACAAATTTTCCTCAAGGAACCATCAAGTTAGCCCTATTGGATTTTCCGCTAATTAGCATTACTTGTAAAACACTTAAAATACTACTCCTCCTACAAAATTTGGCCAATTTACATGAAACGTGGGACAAGAACTCCTTAGACCATGCTTCATAAAAGTTATATTCAAAATTGTGATATTTTAAAAGATGGCCGAATGACGAGCCAATGAATTTTCAATGGGCGTGACTTATCACAAAAATGCTGATAATTCCAAAATCATTTCACAGAAAGTTATGCAACTTGGAAAGTCTTTTAAGAGTAACATCTGGACCTGACCTCTCCAGTTTCAACCCAATCGAGCCATGTGGTGGCACTATAGAGATCCAAATATAAGAAAATATTTTAAAATTCACTAAAAATCATTGACACGCCCACTGCCGACGCCCCGTTTGATCTACAGTCACATAAGTTGGTGGATACATCCTGCTACTCCTGCCCAACAAATTTGCCTCAAGAAACCATGAAGTGTGCCATCTTCAATTTTCCGCTAATTAGCATTTTTTGTAAAACACTTAAAATGCTACTCCTCCTACAGAATTTGACCAATTTGCACCAAACCTGTTCAAGGTACTGAAACCGCTTCCCTACATACACGCATTAAGGCGTATGTCAAAATTTGGCCGAATCAGAAGCCAATGGATTTTGCATTGGGCGTGGCTTATCGCACAAATGCTAGTACTTCTAAAACCGTTTGATATAAAGTTCTGAAACTTGGTGGGTTGATTGAGAGTTAGATCAAGACTCGAGCCCTGCAGTTTTAACCCAATCAATCTGCGTGGTGGCACTAAAGAAATACAAATGTTGGGATGGCAGGTATGCCATCCGCCAAGTACACTATCTCTGCTTAACAGGCCGTCTACCTACTATACCAACTGTGAAAGTTTCTGTAGCTTAGTGGTTAAGGCATTTGACTGCCGTGTAGTAGGTTGGTGGTTCGATCCCCACCTGTTCCCTAGTTTTTTTTGAGGCACACAATGTGCACGTCATTGTAAGAATGTTCTTTTTATTGCAAAGGCTAGGAAATTTCACAATATTACCAGTTATCTGTTTGAATTATGAAGTCAGTAAGCCAAAACAATGTGATACCGCAACACACAAGTCTTATTTGGCCTCCTCATTTCTGTTAACCTGCTTAGGCCTAGTGGATACAGTATTGGCTTTCCATGTGTATGTGGTCAATTCCGGCTTGGTACCAATGGCTTGGTTAATGTTTGGCAAAACTATTGTGCAAATGCTATGCTTCTTTTAATGTTGTTTTCACATTAAGAAACACCTTTTTATTGCAAAAGTTAAGAAATGTAACAGTATTAACTGTTCACTGTTTCACTTGTACTTAAAAGACTTAATACGCAAGCCCTTACCGGATCGGGTAAAGATACCATCAGCAATGGCAAAAGCCCTGATTAGAAACAAATATTTGTATTTTGGGTCAACCCTGTCTAGAGTTGTCTACCATTTTGCGGTTTCTGCGTTTGACAAATGCTGCTAATGCCGCACGGTCCCCGGACATCGCTGCTTGCAGCTATATTTTAAAATTATTATTATTTTTCTCCCCTTTCACCTAAAATTTCCGTGAGCTGGTTTGGCGTAGAGTCACCAAACTTAGTAGGCTTGTTGGGATTGCTGAACTCTTGGATGCTTTAAATTGTGACAGAGATTGAACACCTGGTGACGCTGTAGTGCATGTGACAAAATTTTGACATTGACACGCCCACTGCCGACGCCCCGTTTGACCTAGAGGCACAAAATTGGGTGTACAGGTCCCTCTGCTCATGACGAGCAAATTTGCCTCAAGGACCCATAAAGTCTGCCATATTGGATTTTCCACTAATTAGCATTTTTTGTAAAACACTTAAAATGCTAAAACTGCTACAAACTTTGACCGATCTGCACGAAACTTGGTATACACCACACCCTCTATAGACCATACTCCATAAAAGTTATATACAGAATTTTGATATGTTAAAACATGGCCGAATGACGAGCCAATTAATTTTCAGTGGGCGTGGCTTATCACAAAAACACAAATAATTAGAAAACCGTTTAACAGAAAGTTATGAAACTTGGTAGGTCTTTTAAGAGTCACATCAAGACTCCAGCCCTGCAGTTTCAACGCAATCGATCCACGTGGTGGCGCTATAGAGATCCAAATATAAAAACATATTTAAGAATTCACTAAAAATCACTGTTCCTCTGCAGAGATTTCAAACTTGCTACACTGACAAAAGCCCTGATTTGGAACATAGATATGTCCTACATGTGTTGGCACCATCTTGAATTGGCTGCCATTTTGTTAAAATTTACTCATCTATTACTTTTCTGTGTTTTTCCTTAACCGCTTGGCTGATTCATATGAAACTTAGCACAGAGTTAGAAGGTATCATCCCACAAGCCCTCGCCGAATTTGGTGGTGATAGGCCACTTGGTGGCGCTGTGCTGCACGTGACAATATTTTGACATTGACACGCCCACTGCCGACGCCCCATTTGGCCTAGAGTCACAAGATTTGGTGGACAGGTCCCTCTGCTCATGACGAACAAATTTGCCTCAAGCACCCATGAAGTGCACCATATTGAATTTTCCGCTAATTAGCATTTTCTGTAAAACACTTAAAATGCTAAAACTGCTACAAATTTTGACCGATTTGCACAAACTTTGGTGGACACACTCCTTAGACCAAGTTATATACAGAATTCTGATATGTTAAAAGATGGCCGAATGACGAGCCAATTAATTTCCAGTGGGCGTGGTTTATCACAAAAATGCGAATAATTCCAAAACCGTGTTACAGAAAGTTATGAAACTTGGTAGGTCTATTAAGAGTAACGTCAAGAGTTCGGCCATGCAGTTTTAATCCGATCGAGCCACGTGGTGGTGCTATAGAGATCCAAATATTAAAATATATTTTAAAATTCACTAAAAATCACTGTTCCTTTGCAGAGATTTCAAACTTGCTACACTGACAAAAACCCTGACTTGGAACAGTTATGTACTACATGGGTCGGCGCCATCTTGTATTTATGTTTGGCATGTCAATCCAAGGCTGGCTGTAAAAATATTTTTGCTTCGTCAATAGGTGGCACTATTGCAGGCGAAAATGTAAAATTGCCCATAACTCTATAACTAAATGACCAAAATACTTCAAATGTTGTATGCTGTATCTTGGCAGCTATCATTGTTTCAGTAACGTTATGTGAATATGCATGAATGAATTTACTCACCAACTATTTCCAAAGGACATATTTATTACCAACACATTTGATTTCAGTTGCTACAGTGGGAAATAATAGTTTTTCAGTGTGAATGTAACCTATCCACAGAATGGCGATGCATTTCGTAGTAGGCCACCTTTATGCACTAATTTCTACTTAAATTAAGCCACACAAGACTTTTGTTCAGTAGTTGATCAGTGCTCTACGGCAGTCTTCCTGTTTTACGCCAGCACGTCGCGTGGGCTGTAGGCTAATCAATGTAGCCTACTAGTTTCCACAAGCAGGAAGAGAGATGTTGCTGCATTTCAGAACATTTTATATGTATGATTATTAGTAGGCTACTGCTGTGTGTAATTGCCAACTACATCGTGTCTGAAATCACAATTCATGAAATAGGTAAGCTCATTTATGTTTTGGTTCATGTAAATGACGATTTAAAAAAAAAACTGCACTGATGAAAGCGACACTTGCTAGCATGCTAAAAGTGTGCTTGCTAATTGTATGATGCAGTTTACTACTAGTTCGGTAAAAAACAATGTCCGTCCGTTCATAGTTTCTGTTGAATTACTATCAATGCGTCACTGTTATTTCATGCTACAGTTTATGAGGAACATGTTTTTATAAATGTTTTATTAATTGCATTGGCGTGCCTAGGCCCTGGCTATTGGGCTATATAGCCCCAGGTCTGAAGGCGAGTCGCCATGTGTAAAACGTAACTACACCACCCCGCCCTCTATCTCTCTCTCTTACCCACACGCAAAGTAGCCTGCTGGCGGGATGGATTAAGTTAGTTGATTCGGGATGAGACGATAGAAAATTTAAAACAGTAACCTTAACATTACAAGATATAACATAGTTAGACAGCAAAGATATCGCATATTACATAATAGTTATTATTAGCTACGATATCCATTTTATACTGTACCTTTGTACTGATGAAACGTCCTGCTGTGGCCAGTCGAGCCATTTGTTCGTTGCTAGTTGTCGAGTTAGCTTATCTTGCCTAGGCACCATAGCCTACCCAAATAAGATCAACCACCCAGAAGCAAGTGCATTTTTATGCACATTAACTTTATTTAGTTCCCAGGGTCACTGTTCGCTTGTGTTCCAACTAACGTTAGCTAGAAACCAAATGTGGGATGATGGTCTAACCGATGTTAAAAGTGTTAGTTACGTGTATGATGGCTAACGCGATAATACATAACGTTAATATAATATTTTTTGAGTGGAAGTCAATGGAGAAGATCCCTTAGCACCCTGAACAAGCTTCTGTTTTGTGGACACTGTTCGTAACATAATAAATTGACTGCCTTGTCGCTCATCTTCAGCATGTTTGTCATCACATATTCATTTTGGAGCGAGCTATGATGTGTCTACAACTACGAAAAAATACTGTTTTGCGAGATGCGAGACAGCAGGGGATGTTGCAGCAGTTAGAATTAATTTACGATACTACAGGCCCAGCGTCTCGGAGCTAGCAGCCAAACACCATATTTTCAGAAACATAAAACATATTTTAGTGGACTATTTAGTTGGAATAAGAGAGTTTACCAGTTTATTATGATATACAATATTATTTCAGAATGGTTGAAATAACGGAATGCATGAATACGTTTCATTATAAGGTAGGCATACAAACACGTTTACAGCGGGGGGAAAAAGTCATCTAGGGTGTGCTTACCATGATTTAGGATATTCCAGTTCCTGCCCCTAGGAGGAGACATACATGAGCAAAGTTATCAGACATGCGTTTTATTCATTGCCTTCAAGAAAGAAGAGATTGAACCAGTTCGGAAGAGAAAAGGAATCAGCACGACGGGAGTGACGCAGGTTTGTACTCTCCGCAAACGTTAAATGTTTTTGTGAATATTGATGTAATACATACATTTCTGTATTAAGTTTGTGTTGGAAAACTAGTGTATGCAAATATATTGTTTGTAAACTGAACGTAGCTACAATACCTCTATGCCAATTTATTTCGCGCCATACATCAGTGGTTCCCAAACCTGTTCCTGGGGACCCCTGTGTATGCTGGCTTTTGTGGCAGACAATGTCTTGATTGACTAAAATTATTGAAAACAGTGTTCTTTCAAAACGGTTAACACAATGCAGGTTTGCCATGTTCATATATGACTATGACCATTCATAGTCCCACATTGATGTGTTTAATTCCATTTTCTACAGTTTGACATTTTATACCAACCTGCATACAACCTGAGCCAAGAGAACATACGCTACTTACAATGTCTGCATCTAAACCATCAACTTCTGTAAGTACACATTTTACACTTTCAAGACTGGGCTTTCGTTTTGAAGCTCACTTCCTGGTTGGGCTGGGAGCGGCCATTGTGCCGTTGCTCACTAGCGCCACTGCGGTTGGCTATAGGTCTTTCCCCATGTAAGTCAATGGCAGCAATGTGGTCAAAATACTCAGTCAATAAATTTTTTACACAAAAAAATTTAATTGCAATAGGTGCCTTTCCTTCATCTAATGCCTGTGCATGTGCTGATTTTTTTAAATGTTGTGTCGTTTGGACAGGGTATTAACATTTGTTCAGGACCAATCAGAGGGACAGATTGAGTCCTGGGATCACTGGCATAGATTGGTTCTATATGGTTCTCACTGCCCTCACTCGGAGGGGCGGGACCTATTTTTATACAGTCTATGCTTGGGACAGGGAGACACGCTGTATTTTTGAGTGGAAGTCGATGGAGAACATTCCTTAGTAGCCTACCGTGAACAAGCTGTTGTTTTGTGGACGCAGTTCGTAGCATAATAAATTGACTGCCTTACCCGCTCATCTTCAACATGTTTGTCATCACATATTAATTTTGGTTGGAGCGAGCTATGATGTGTCTGCTACGAAAAAAAATACTGTTTCGTAAGATGAGACAGAAGGGGATGTTGCAGCTACACTACAGGCCCAGTGTCTCAGAGCAAGCAGCCAAACTATGGGTTAAGTATCTCAAATCAATTGCTCCATACCTGTATAACCTTATCAATTTAGATATTAGCTATTCCAAACCGCTCCCGTAGCCTACGCAATAGCCCCGTTATGTACTCCCCTGCATGAACGTTACCATTGCTTAGCAATGCTGGTTAGCTAGCTGGCAAGCTAACGATATCTCACGGTAAGTCGTTTTAACATTAAGCTAGCAAGCTAACGATAGCTTATGGCAAGCCATTTTAATTTAACAGTTATCCTTGCTGTCAAGTAATCCTTGCTGGCTGGCCATATAAGTTCGCTAGCTACCGTGATTGCCTAGCTAACGTTACTAACGTTAGCCAGCTGCTCTAGCTAGAAATGTAACTGGACATTTCTACACCTGGATCATTTTAGGTGCCAAAAATTACGAAAATGTGCGGGGAATAGAGCCAACAGTGGTATGTTTGTACTGACTCAATACGGGGATGTTTAAAATAAAACGAATAATTTATTGGAAAAGAATACGGAGTCTGCGTTTGTAAATGTTTGCAATGTTTGTGATTAGGTTACAGGATGCAGATGAAAGTTAATGCCAGCTACGATGTAGCTACTGTGCTTTTAGCTAGCGTGTGAACCCACTAACCTTAATCCCCACTTTATCTGGAAGAGTTTTCAGAACGGGGTTTCATGCTGTGGCAAACCGTGACAGACTGCTCTGCCACAGTCGAGTTAATTAGCGGTTAGCAATGGTGGTGATGCATTGTGTCTAGCTTGGCTACCGAGCTCAGCTGGTAGGCTATGCTATCTAGCTAATCAAATTAGCTGATGTTACCTGAATATAAATTGAAGATAACTGAATGAACGTTAATTATGTGACGAATACCACACATTCAATGCGAATAAATGACACAGTAAAATCGAGGATGAAAATTAAATGTTATATTATAAAACATTAGCAACTTAAGGAAGTTTACCGCAAGTTTATTTTGCAAAATGGTGGGTTTGGTCAGGTCACAGGCTTTATATAGTTCTGTGGGCTTTATAGTTCTGTGGCTTCTCCACTCCGAACTGTCAATCATATTGTGCCCGGGCCATATCCGGTTGACCCTGCTCCAAGCCAAGGTCACTTCGGCTCCACGGAGCAGGCGCAGTTTGTACAAATGGCCGGCGAAAAAGACTTCCGAGCTTCAATTCAGTTTTTACGAGGCCGTGGAAAGGCAATGGGTGACGTCACAGTGGCTTTGTCTATATTTTTATACAGTCTATGGGTTTTACACCACTGAGCAGATCAGATTGCTTTCCAGGTGCTACTCTGTCTGCATCATCCTTTCCAATCAATTTTTGATGAACTAATGAAGTCTAGTAAATTGACGTACAGCGCCAGTCATGTTAATGCTTTCTTTTCAACCCTGTTAACTTTGGCCCACTAGAAGCAATTTTCTCCTAGTTTTTTACTAGTCTCATTTAAGTGTCAGTATCTCAAACTATTCACTGCACATCCATGGTTTAAAGTTTGAATTAAACAAGCATATAATTGAGACATCGACGACTCACCACAAGGGGGCCACCGTGGAAAGGGTAATTAACGTCTGTCACCATTTTTGACTTAGTCCATGACCTGAACTAGCATTAGCATAATGTTAGTAGCCTACTTGGAAGAAGAAAAAAATTACGTTGTTAATGTAGTTATCATTGATACATGGTCACATTAGCTAGTCCTTATTGAACACATAATAAAATTGATAAAAATAAAGCTCAATCTCCTTTTCTTTTTTTTTGGAAAATGAAACATTGTTTGCAAAAAAAGTTCTGTTCCTGACGTTAGCCAGCACCCCGCAACAAAGCAGCTTGTGCCAAACTTTTGTCTGCAACTTACTATCACTGCATTTGATGTGTTCCTTCTATAATGTGCTATTCATAATATGGCAAGCCGTTTTGTCATTTATTATTTTTTCTGGCAGGCAACCATTTTAGTCCTAGATAGCCACCCATGCCTTAATAATACCTAGCTAGCATAGGTGTAAAATCCAGGTTCAGAAAGTCCTCCCCAGTTCCAATTTCCTGGATTTGCGAATTAAAACAATTCTTCAGCCAGGCAGTAGAACTAATTTGTGAAATCAGCTGGATGAGTGCATGACTAGAAGAAACACATGGCAGGACTTTTACTTTCTGACCCCTGGATTTTACACTTCTAGCTAGCTATTATAACTTAGCTAGTTAACTATCTGTGTTTTGTGGCATCTAGCTGTGTTCCGAGAGCAGCTAGCTGGATTTTTGGTGCAGCTAGCGCAGCTGTGTTACCTAGGTAGGTCAGCTAGCTACAAAAAAGGATTAAATACCAAAATGGTTTGCCATAGGTATTTACTAGCCAGCCAGCTTGCTAGCTAACGACAATAACAAAACTCTCAATGGAAGTGAATATCAGTCCATTATATTTCAAACATTTGTACGTGCGCTACAGTGAATCTGTCTACATTACATGACTTTGCTCAAGCTCTTTTTCTTTTTCCACAGGAGCCCAGTTAAAATAATGAATCCAACTTTAAGCCCATCCATTCAAACCCCTGAAGAAATGGACGTCTTAATACACAACAGTACTTCTCTCTGCCTATTACCCAAGCTGAATTTCACACATTTTCCTAAAGAGAAGACGGATGAACAAAATGCAACACTTGGGGACGTACTGGCTCAGCCAAGAGATCGACGCAAGGTACTGCAATCATACAAATACTGAACACGCTTAAACTAACTGCATTTCTGTTGAATTAGTTGAATATTTACATGGTCCTAATATGTGTATTGTCCATTCACTACATGCAATCAATGAACATCAGATCCAATCCTGATAATGTCGATTTATTATCCATAGCAGTGTTGTAGTTTTTATGACAAACGGGAGTATCCGATGAAAGGTCGGATAAACCTTGTGAAATGTAAAATAAGCATAGCAGCCATTTCAAAATGTGAACTTTCACAATTGAATTTATTCAATAAACATTAAAAAAGGCTTTGTTATAGCCTAAATATTTATTTATAGTTAAATAGTACAAAAGTATAAAATATCTTTTAGTTGTGAAAATTGGCATATCATGACCGCGAACATAGGACACCCTTGAAGACGATTATTAATCACTGCCATCTCTGTCCAATAACAATGGCAGAGACAAGCTGCCAAGCAAAGCAACTGACATAAATGGATAAATACTTTTAAAAAATGTATACTAGCTTCTATAATAATAATAATGATGAACAAACTATTTGGTATGAATCATTAGACCAGGGGCCTCATTTATAAAAAAGTACTTGGCCGCCATCTTCAACTTTCACGTAAGCACATTTCTTTAAATAAACATAAGCATTATTTATAAAATTTGCTGCACTGGTTTAAAATGGTGTACGTCTGTCGTACGTACCTTCTGTCTATAAATCTAAAATTGAATGCACGTGAATTAACTCTGTAATTGCGCCCTGGGGCTAACTGGTCACATACGTTTAATAGAGTGACTGGGGAAACGATAGCGGCTCTTCAGCCACTCATAATCTTGGGCAAAAAAGTCAGTCCAGTCCCTGAACATTCTCTCTCTGTGAAATGCATATTTGCCACGTCTTCCAATAAAGCTAGCGCAGCCATGGGTGAGTGTTAATTGTTTGCCTACAGTAGACTATAGGATACATTAGCCTGTATTTAATGGACAACACTTTCTGAATCATAATGAACATGCCCCAATTTACAAGTTTCTACATGTCATAGAATAATGGTATATAATGTGAGGAAGACTTACAATTAAAAATAAGCCTATCAGTTTCCTTATGAATTCCGAATTAAACTAATTTGTAGGCTGATAACACTGACCATTTTCAACACCAATAAGCATTCACGTGCAACTCGCAAGCCTGCATTACTTCAGCATAACCAGCAGGTAATGTGCATACATCAAGTGAGGACCTGACATGGAGCTATGACAGTTTCCATGGTCAAATACAGCCACGTTTATATTTTATAAATCACTACTTTGTAGTGATTTTCTACGGAGGCTACACCAAGAGTAAGATCAGTTGTGATCTAAAGTACTTCTTATAAATGGTTGGGCAAGGAGGACTGTATTTGTTTCTGAATTTCATGGCAACTCTCACTTACCCAAAGATTTACTGTATGTGATCTGACATTTTAGCTAGTCTTGATGTGCTGAACAATAAATTGGAGCCACTGTATGATTGATGTAGAAAAACAACTGGCAAGGACATGAAAACCTCATGAAGTACTTGGGACTTTCAACAGCAGAAATTGCGTATTCTCTTATTTTGAACGAAAGAGGGTAGTGGTCTTAATGGGTGCATTCACTTATTATTCTTTCCTACTGTTCACAGATAAACGTTACTGTAAAGGTGCAAGAAAAAAGAGAAGAGAAAACTGTACGTGTGCACAGTAGTGGCAAGATGATGAACAGTCTGAGATCCTGGAAGTGGGTAACTGGTACACATTACAGGATGTGACCATTCGAATATATAATATTTCTCCATACCTGAACACATCCATAGACACAAAAATCAAACAAGTAACAAAACCAAGCAGAGCAAAGGTGGCACCAACTATACCTGATGACATGGAAGTCTTCAAGGGAGAGATAATTGGTGCAAAGGTTACAAGTCACTACACGTGTCCCCAAAACCACTCCCTGGTAGAAATAAACAAGGCTTCTAGATTCACCACGCACACAACATGTGACCAGCTGTACAAGACAACAAAATTAATGCAAACATGCACTGCAAACAACAACGGAAGTAAAACCAACATTAAACATTGACCACAAAGTGCTCCTTGCTACAGTCCCAGAAGAAAAAATGGTTATGAATGATGTTGTGACAATTGCAAGCTACTTGTTGGATCTTGGTGAAATTACCATTAAAGCCCACGCAAAAAACATTTCCTCCATTACCATTCAATCGCAGCCTGAAGCAACACCTGAAAGTATTGCCACTAGCAATGAAGACACACCTGAAGAAAATGGCAGATTGCAGCTATCTATGTCAAATAACAATGGCATAGACAACCTGCCAAGCAACTCAACTGGCCCTCATAAGTAATTGTCATTACTTATTATGTGCAACCTTTATCAAAACTTTGATTTAGTTTTGTAAGTTCCATGACAAGCAAATATTTCTTTTTCATCACCTCATTTCAGGTGTCATAATGTTGTGCACAGTTTCATTAATATTTACTAAGATGGGTGGGTTTTTTAAAATTTCTTTTAAAGCAGAATCTGTTCCAATATCTGTAGCCAATAAATGGCAATCCAGAAACTGGCCATGAAATAGTCAATACAAGTGAAATACAATTGTAATATTGTCCTAGAAAGGGAATAAAAACTTTTAAGTGCACTTAGTCATATTTCAAATAACTTAATTTAATAAAAGAGAAAATACACACGTCTTATCAAAATTTAGATTAATTTTGTATGTACCATAATGTAGGGACAAGAGGAACTACAATTCCATACAGTCCACAGGAGGCTCCTCCTCCACGTTGGATGTGATGTAGGACGTTGTACCAGTTGTGATTTCCGCACTGTAATGTGATACTGCGTAGCGGAAATGCGCAACGGGCAATAAAGTTTATAAAAGGGGCAACACAGCCAGTTCTTCCCGCAGTTTCTTCCGGTCCAGTTGTCCGCTCAACGTTGTGTTGTTTCAGGGCCCCGTGCGGCCTGCTCGCACAGGGGGAAAGAGCCCTCGCTCCACAGGAAGCATCGGCCGTCTGTGACGCCGACGCAACCGAGCGAGGCGGGCTCATCTACCCCCGGCTATTGGCCACGGAGGACCGGAGACGAGACATAAGGAGGCAACGCGAGCACCCGGTGGTCAAGAAGAACCACCAAGCGGACCACGCAGCCCCCCTTATCCTGCAGCAGAGCACCGCTGATGAGTCCCCAAAGAGGCAAGCGGTCTGCAGTAGGATGACGCTGCATAGTTCGGGAGAAATAATGAATGAATGAATGAATGACCTTTATTGTCATTGTACAGGTACAATGAAATTGAAATACAGAACCCTAGGTGCCTAATGCGACCAGTTCCATTATCCACCCCTACGAACTGCAACCCTGACGACGAAAGAAACCTGATCCAGGGACCCAAGATGAGGCGACCGGTTCCCCTATCACAACACTACGAACTGCAACCACAGGATTGGGCGACCGGTTTTCCCCTTTCGTTGTGAGTGCGCAATCCAACGCAGGAAACCATCAAAAAGACTGATTCAAGTAAGACTTTCATTTTAGCACACTCAAAACTAACACAACTAATGATTGGTGCAAAGCAAAAACCATGACCAATCATTGATCATGTTATTGGTTTTGCATGTGCTAAAGGTCTTAGTAAATCAGGCCCAAAGTGTTCATGTAGCGGATGCATCTCGACTAGTTCGCTAGTAAACACAGTGACGTAGTAAACTGAAGCCAAGGCGAATCTTTGGACGAGTGAGGAACACGGTTCAAATCTCACCTTGCGCGAGTGCTTCTCTTATTTACTTGTTACATTCACATATCTTAAGCAGGTGGCCATTATATTATGGGTATGGTCCATTTAATAGCAAGATAAGCATATTCAGACTCTTATGTGCATTTAGCCCCTGTGCATTTTACTCAAAAAAGGTACAACTGCACTTTCACCTGGGAATATTGTGGAACTACAAGTGGGTTCAATTAATTGATTTTATTGTTCTTATCCAATAACCGAATTACATATTCGAATATCATTAAAACGTTACTATCCAAATTTCGACTGACTTCAAATATTCATATTAAGGTCTTGTCACTCACCTTATATCAAATGTGCATCAGAGGAACAGGTTGGATAAGGAACACGAAAAGAACACAGTTAGCTAACTTTACTCAAACATCATAAGTTAAATACAAGAAAAATTCCAAAAATAAAGTAAGGAGCCACATTATTAGGCTATGCAACTGTACTCTTTTCATTTAACTTAAGTAACTTTTAAATGCATGCAACCTAGCTCACAAGTGCACACCACCAACATGTAAAACAATTTTCAGGGCTAACTTAGGTCGCCAATTAGTCTCATTCAAAGAGACCATCAAGAAAAAGATAAGTTAAAACAATTTCTCCAAACTCTGACCTGCTATTAAAGATTAACGTTAATACCCTTCATGAAGTATCGCATCGTCATTAACATATCTAAGCTAACGTTACTTATACAGTTAATAACAAGTGCAGTGAAAAATGATTACACTAAAAGTAGAGCTACAACAATACATTTATAAAAAGTACGGTATAACTGACACATTTTTCAATTAAATGCAATCAACATTTGATAACGTACCCAACTAGGTAACGTTAAGCTAAACTCCCACGTGCATGACATCCACGTGTAAAGTTGACGCTAATGGTAGGCCTATACACAGCTAACTTAGTTTGCCCAGCACTAAGTTGAGTCTTTCATTTTCTCGACTGTCTCTTACGATAACATTAACTGCTACCTGGCCAACAACACAGTTCGCTAACGTTAAATACAATAACGTGCAATGACGACAATTAACTTCGGGCCTAAGTGAGGCTACTTTTACTTCGTTAAATCATAATAAACACAAAAAAACAACACATAAGTGCAGTGCAGAATTTGTAAAGTTACACCAAATATCGAACTATAACAATTATATAGCTAGACAAATGCAATAAACATTACAAAAAAATAATTCCAGGAGATAATGACTCACCTCGTTTCACGAAAAAACAAAATGGTCCTCGCTTCTTCCTTGGTGATTTGAATAGCGAAATCTGCAACCAATCAACACCCAAAAAAAAACACAGCTGAAAATATTGACCGATCACTTGCTGGATAACTTCATGTAACCAATAGTTACTGTTGCTCACTCCGCCACGTGCACTGTTTTCCTAGTATTATTAGCCAATGAATTTGGACAATTGTAGTCTCCATGCACGGCAAACATACCTGTTTAATTTTCTCTCAATAGAGTACTCAAGTGACTACGTCACGCTGGTTTCGGAAGTAAATTCCCCATACATTTAGAGTGTAGACATTAACTAAAGCTTACTTTTAAACCATTTCTACTGATTATGTCTGACCGTCAATTTCCCGGATTGTTCAATATAACGCCCGTTCACAAACTATGTCGTTTTTCTGGACCAGCTTCGAGTATATTTTACGTTTTATTTTTGTGAACATACCAGCTCTGGCACTGTTTAAAAACTCCAAGTCCCATAAGTCCCTCCGAACGGGCAGCCTTGTCTCCAGACGTTGTCATATAACGTTAGCCAGCAGTAGCGCACAGCTCTGTTTTTAAACACTTTTTTTCTAACGTTATCTAGCTAGCCTGAAGGACTAAAAGCTAGAATTGCTTTATATGGTTAACCGTAGCGCAGTTTCTGACCTAGTCGGGCGGGCTTCTCTACTTTGCAAGCTAACGTTCAGCGGCAGTAGCCTACTCCCATCTGCCACAGTCAGACAGACGAGATGATGATATCTTATTGGTCGAGAACCACCCATGCGTTGCAGTACTGGATATGTAGTCCGTTAAAGTGGACTACAAGTCGAACTACATTCATTAATGCATTACTTAAAAAAAATAAAAATTGGAACATGCGATATATGGAATATATCCTTGTACCACACAGGCTAATCCAGGAACGTTTCGACTCATTCTATAAATCAGATTTCAAGAAATAGTCGATAGTCTCCGAAGCCCATTCTATCTTCCATAGTGAATTTACTTCCGAAACCAGACTCCGCCCACGACTGACGTACTCACTTGAGTACTGTATTATCTTCCAGGCCAAAGTGGATTCCATTTACCAACAGCTACTGCAGCCTGCCAGCCCTCCCCTCCACATACACGTCACTCACAGGATGTGCCTCCCCCTCCTTCTCCCCTGTGGATGCTTCCCGGGTCGTTGAGCTGGTCACCAAAGCCAAGGCCTCCACCTGTCCTTTGGACTCCATGCCCACTACCTTGGTCAAGGCATGCCTACCTACCCTGTGCCCCATCATGGTTGACATCATCAATACCTCCCTGGAATCTGGCATAGTACCCTCCAGCTTCAAAATGGCCACTGTCACCCCCATTCTCAAGAAGCCAGGCCTGGACCTGGGTGACCTCAACAATTACCGACCGATCTCCAACCTTCCTTTCCTCAATAAAATCCTGGAAAGAGCAGTTGCCGCCCAAGTTCTGCAGCACATGTCAAACCATGAGCTCCATGAACCCTTCCAATCTGGCTTCAGAGCACACCACAGCACGGAGACTGCCCTCATAAAAATAATTAATGACCTCCTCATCGCCGCTGATTGAGGTCTCATCAGTATTCTCATTCTCCTGGACCTCTCTGCAGCTTTCGATACAGTCTCCCACAGCATCCTCCTCAACCGTCTCTCTGAATACGTTGGCCTCACCGGTGTAGCTCTCTCCTGGTTCCAGTCATACCTCTCCAACAGGAAACAGTTTGTGACTCCAGTTCCACCCCAGCCCCAGTCAACCAAGGCGTGCCCCAGGGCTCTGTGCTTGGACCCCTCCTTTTCACCATCTACATGCTCCCCCTTGGTCAGATCATCCGCCACCACGGTCTCAGTTTCCACTGCTATGCTGACGACACACAGTTGTATCTCAATACCAAACCATCCGCTCAGCTCCCCCCACAGTCACTTGTTAACTGCCTGCATAAAATAAGATCCTGGTTGTCATCCAATCTGCTCAAACTAAACAGCAATAAAACAGAACTCATGGTTGTGGCTCCCAAGGCACTGCTTCGGAAAGTTGGTGATCTCGCCCTAGATGTGGATGGCTGCCCTATCTCTCCATCCCCAGAAGTCCGCAACCTGGGTGTTATTTTGGATTCCACCCTCTCATTTAAATCTCATATCAAATCCATCACTAAATCTGCTTTTTATCATCTCAAAAACATCTCCAGACTTCGACCTTCTCTCTCTGACTCTGTGCAGAGACCCTCATCCACTACTTTATCACCTCCCGTCTGGATTACTGCAATGGTGTTCTGTTCGGGGTACCAAGCAAAGCCCTGGACAGGCTCCAGTACATCCAGAACTCAGCTGCCAGGGTCTTAACCCGCACCAAGCCCTGGCAGCACATCACCCCCACCCTTATCCACCTTCACTGGCTCCCGGTTAAGTCCCGCATCATCTACAAAATACTCCTCCTCACCTACAAATCCCTTCATGCCCTTGCCCCCCAGTACCTTTCAGACCTCCTTCACCCCTACACCCCTCTCGGAATCTGCGGTCCTCGGACACATGCTTTCCATCCCCCATACCAGCCTCCGGACTTTTGGGGACAGAGCATTTAGTGCTGCTGCCCCCACCCTCTGGAACTCTCCCAGCAGAGATCCGCAACGCTGCTTCCTTGGACATTTTTAAAAAAGCACTCAAAACCTACCTGCTCACTATGGCCTATGGCCTTTAGCTGTTCTGTCATCCCCGGCCACTTTTACTTTACTTATTTTCTCCTTTCTGTTTTTCCTATTATTTAATTGTTGTAAATATAATATTAATATATATTATATAATATTGTAAATATAAGTTATTATTATTATTATTATTACTCTATTTGCTACATGAGCCGCCAGCAGAAGAATTACGGTAAGGCCCCACAGAAATAGGTATCTCCTGGCATCGCCCTCACCTCCCACAATTGGTCGCTTGTGGGCGTGTGTTCTATGTTTAAAACACCATGGCCGTGTACGAATCAACACTCTTCCACACTGTTGAGTAGCCTTGGTGAGTAGATAGGGCGAGAAAGTCGTAGAGTACGTGAGAAAGTTTTAAATTGCAGTATACTTCAAACACCCGGATGACACACTTACTTCCAGGGTTTCGCTGAGTACATTCGGGAGCACACTTTTCAAGAAGTACACAAACATTTTGGTCACATGAATATGACGTGAAGCTTCGTTTTAAAAATATTAGGCGCAGCTTCGCTGACGTTTTCCTTCAAATACAACAAAAACGACACGTGACATGGCAGCGCAAGAGTGGGGCGCAGGCTTGCCAGATCTTTTAAGACTTCCAGCCAAATTGCGACTCAAAACTAGCCCAAAATATAGGCTATTTTTAACCGAAACCAACGTATTTTAAATGGAAATCATCATGTTTTTACTTTTTAAAATAAGTGCGTGCTTTGCGGCTTTTCATTTTTACCCGTGACTGCACTTTGAAAGTATCCCAATTTAGCTGTAAAACCGCGGACATGGCAACACTGGTCGGACGTTTATGCCCTGCTTACGACACTTCCACAGTGCGGTTGGAAAATAGTATGGCGGATATTTTTTGCGGACTGCTAAACAGTGCACATCAAACAGCACACTTCTGCCAGTGCACTGTACACAGGAGACAGGGCGCAGAAGACAGCGGGCTCTGATTCGGACACAGCCCATATTTGTTAAATTATCTCGATCGCATTCTATGATAAATCCCCACACAGCAATAATTAATGGGTCAATAATTTCACCATTTTCTGTATGGTTTTACCCTTAGGTTCGGATCTCCTATCTCCTAGCCACCTCCGTGGATTATCATTTGCTAGCTAGCAGGTAGCCTTGTAGCAAGCTTCATAAGCTACCCTTAGCTAGTAGGCTACTGTCAGCTAGATAACTAAAGTTAGATACCTAAACTCTCAGCCCAATCGAAGGCATAATATAGTATATGCAAGCTTCATAAGCTACCCTTAGATAGTAGGCTACTGTCAGCTAGATGACTAAAGTTAGATAGCCTACCTAAACTCTCAGCCCAATCGAAGGCATAATATAGTATATGAATGGATTGTAACTTCACAGGCTCACATACTCTGCAGGGATCTCTAGAAGCAGCACTAGATATAGTCGGCCTAGTTTAAATGTGATCACTGATTTGTAATAAAGTATGCAAAAGATGAATTATGTTTTATTATGTTTTTTCACATACCTTTAACGTTTGTTCTGGTAACTGATTTAATTTGGGCAGGGTTTTACAAGAACTAACTGGTAGACATGTTTAGAAATAGGAGTTTTGTCACACATATTTCATGTCCTGGGGAGTAGGTGGATACTACGAAGCAGGATTACTTAGCTAAATAACTGCACCGAGTAAAATCCGGAACCATCCCTAATCTGGAACACATACTGAAGTAAAATTAGCTGTTCCCAGTTTTACTCAGTGCAGTTATCCAGCTAATTAAGTATCTACTAACTCAGTAATTCTGCTTTGTGAAATACCCCCCTGTAGATTACTCTCCAGAGGAATAAAGGCAATTGCTTTGCTCTTATGTTTTTGTAAACGGCGCCCTCTCCTGGTGAAATTACCAATGCAGGACATAACACAATGTAACCTTCATTTTATCTCTTCTCATGACATGCATTGTAAATATTTTCCACAAACAAAAAGAAATATTATAAAATGCGATTACATCCATTTTTTATGATATCACGTTTTTTTCTTTCGACAGTCTTTGATATCCAAAAAAAAACACTTAAAATCTCTACTAAATCAATAACATTAAAACGAGTTGGAAATCTTTTTTTATGATCAGTCTCACTGAACCTCCATGATAGGGGATATGAATTTTATTTAACTGTTTTATATTAATGGTAAACAGAATGCACCTAAAGCATATCGTTTTTTTAACAGAAGGACAGTTACAATTAATGCAAGATGTATTAGCCTATGTATCATAATTTTCTAACATATTTTACTTGCTCTAAAAGTGAGTAGGCTATAGCAAATTTGTATGTAATATGTAACATCTGCAATATGTAAAAAATGCTACAAAGTTGTGTAAGTCGCTCTGGATAAGAGCATCTGCTAAATACCTGTAATGTAATATTTCACTTATATAAGAGCATTCTCTGCTGGGGCATGTAAGGCTGTAGTGATGCTGTCCTGGTCTCAGCGTTGTAGCTATCACTACAACCTTACATACTATTTCGGGAGTAAGTAAAACAATATTTTAAAAGTAAGTAAGTAAAACAATATACAAATTATTCAAAATTGGTGAACTATCCCTTTAATCAATAGTCAACAACAACTTTTATGACAAAGAAGTAGATAAGCTGTCCCAAATGTGTTCACGCCTCGTAGTTCTCTCCTTTTCTCGATTCGTCTCTTCCCCTCCTTTCCTCCACATACTTTCTGGGTGTCTCCATGTGTGCCAACTTTCTTATACTGCTTGGACCCCGGGAATCGCTGCTTGCAGCTATATTTATCATTTCTATTGATAATTATGATTATTTTTAATTGTGCTTTATTATTTTTACATTATTGTTATTTCTAAATCCATAATCAAAGAAAAGTTCTTGTTTTCATGTATCATGTTTCAGGTTACTGTTCATTCGTTTTTAGTCTTTGCTGTTTTGTATTGTTCAGAGTTAGATGTATGTCTTTGACTGTTTTAATGCAGTATGCTTTGACAATACAGATACAGCCAATAAAGCAAATTGAATTGAGTCCATGGTCAGAGAAAATATGTGTGAAACGTCACCACAATGCTCGTGCGTCGTCGTGCGTGTCTGAGAAGAACATGTGATAAGCAATTTTCGGGGAGCCCTTTTCTCCTACGTGCTCTATATCACCATCTAGTGTTCTGAAACTACATAGTATACCTTTAAGAGAGACTTTTGCAATCTTACTCTGATTGCTTTACACGTGTTCATACATCCTATATACACATTCAGAAAAGGGGTTTGAACAGTACTAATTTTAGCTTGTTCATGAAGATTTACCAGAATAGTGACATTTAGATTTTTATCTGATATTCAGCTAAACTTTGCATTGCATCAAATATCTGTGGTATAAATTAAATAATTGCACACTTTGATTGTCTCCTAACATAACCAGATAAACCTCTTTTATGCTAGTCTAAGGCTGTGTTCGGAATCGCTCACTCATTCACTCCCTCCCTATACACTACTTAGGGAAATCTACATAGAGCACTAGATAGGGATTCACTGGTGGAAAAGGAGGAGGTGATTTCGGACACTACATAGTCTGAATAGGTTAGCTACTTAGCAACGCGCAACGCTTTGCGAGCTGTGACCGGTGACATTTCTATGCTAAGTCTGTAGGCAGGGATGCAAGAAATGTTTTTTTTGTTTTTAACAAGGATTTTTCTGAATCATTGTGTACTTGTACGAATTACTTCTCCGTGAATAATAACTAATAAACAATTAAACAAAAAAGTTGTTCTTGTTCCCGTTTGTGTTCGCGAGCGGTTCTGCCAGCATGCACGAGCTAGAAAGTCAGTAGCTTAACGCCCTGGTTAGGTCTGTCATCTCCTGATTTGAAAACATTCAAAATAATACTTACCGTGCTTTTAATAGCCCTACAAATAGGCTAATTCTCCTCAAAAATAGCCGACGACCAATTATGGACGCGCTTTGCTGGTACGTCGATGTCGTCAGCTTGTAAGTATACAAACGATGCTGCTCAAGAGTAGGCTGGGATAGCTACAGTAACGTTAGCTACAAACCAAGCTCTTTAAGCTAACGCTAGTTGAATGAATGAACTATTGTTATTAATAGCCATTATGACTGAGCCTTCTTAATGTTAACAAAAAACTTTATTCATAAGGCCAAACCATGTATTTATTTATGTAGCTAACCCATTGCTCATTAGTCATATCACATACATTGGTATACAATTCATATCACAAGTTATATTGGTAAACAAGTTGCTCTTGTAAACACAAAAACAAGTAAACCTCTTTTTTAAATGCAGTATTACACAATTTATTATTTGACATTTATCTTTACCATTTTTTCAGTTGGTTAATCCTTCTCAATATTGCTGCATCAATCGACAAGTCCCTGCCCTGCGTCTGTACTTTGATGAGGACAGTGACCTACGACCAGACTACAGACTGTCAAGAAGGACCATGAATCATCTCATCACCTTCCTCCGTGGGCATTATGATCATGGCTGGGGCCATACACAAGAGGTCATTGTTTTCATTTTCTGGTTGGCAAGTGCAACCTCTTACATAGTGGTGTCCAGAGCCTTCGACATCCCCCGCTCCACTGTCCATTATATTGTACACAGAGTGGCAAAACAAATTCTAAAGATCAAACACCAGATCATCCATTTCCCATCCCAAAATGAATTGGAGGAGATCGGAACTGGCTTTGCACGCCTTGCAGGTTCCCCAGTTTTTTTCTATTGCTGTGGGGAGCATCGATGGTTGCCAGGTCAGGATAAAGCCCCCCAGTGCAGACGCACAGTGTTACCTGAACAGGAAACTTTTTTATTCCATTCAGTTCTAGGCAGTGTGTGATCACCAGGGGAAGTTCCTGGACACTTTTGCTGGCCTTCCAGGATCTGTCCATGATTCCAGGGTTCTGCAAAATAGTCCAATATTTTCGCAAGGCATTTATCCACCTGCAGGTTTTTGCCTCCTTGGGGATGGTGGCTACCCCTGCACCATAAGGCCCATCGCCATTATGACACCGTACAGGGAGCCAGTGAGAAACCCTGTACACGCCAGATTTAATTTCCATCATGCCAAGGGACGGTCCATCATTGAACGGTCTTTTGGCATCCTGAAAGCACGGTGGCGTTCAATATTTTTTAAAGCCTTGGAAGTTAAGCCAGACTTCGCTGTCCAGGTCATAACCTGCTGTGCAGTCCTGCACAACTTGTGCATGGTCAATGGGGACATCTTGGAGCCAGTGGAGGGTGCAGTTGTGCCAGATGACACTGCAGTTGTGCAGGATGAAGATGACCCACAGAATGGAGAGCACATGAGGAGCCACCTGGCTGCAGCTCTGTCAGCACCAGCATCCCTGCACCAGCTCTCATTGACCATGATTATATTTAGGCCTAAAAAAACATCAATAAATAAATGGTAAAATTATATGTAAATAGATAGAATGTTGGTTTTAGCTGTAGTCATAGTTGTTGTATTTTAGTAGTTGGTTTGTTAGTCAATTGAATAAATGACCACATTTAAATTAAATTATTTCCATTTTATTGATTCAATTAATTTTTTCTACAGTTTTCTCCAAAAGAGACAGTAGTCTCTCCTCCCTGGCCTCCTCCCTAGCCAGCCTAGCCTCTGCCTCTCTCTCTAAAAACTGCAGGACAGGGTCCTCCCTCCGCTGCCTCTTGCTCCCTGGCCCTGGCTGCCTCTCCTGCTCAGGCTCAGGAGCAGAAATTGAGGAGGCCTCTGCAGAAACTGTAGAGGGTTCTCCCCAGGATGAGGTAATCAGGCAGGGAGGCCTTATGGATGGCTTCCTGCCTATTGCCTCATCCATTAGGGAAAACCACTTCACGTTCCTGCAGTGACCTCCCCAGACTCCGTCTGGAGTTCCTGTAACATTATAGTCTATGTTAAACAGATCAAAAGCAACGCATTTGGACCTGCACACTGGGATTTAAAAGAGATCAGATTAAAAAGCCATCACATTTAGGATAATGCTTTCATTTTTATTTATTACTGGGCATACTGCTAAAGAAAAACTGCACACAAAAAAAAGTTGAGCAAGTTGCAAGGATATAAATGTTTCAGTCCATAGACCGTACTCAGTGTTAAAGGAAACGCAGCAGAGCACACACTTAAATGCACAGCACCAACAGATAATTACAAATAATGTTTAACTATAATGTGTTAAACAGTCAACAACAATTAAATGATCAATGCGATGCTCTAAATTACTTTAGCTCTATCTCACCCTACTCCCAACTACATTAATGGAAGTAGAAAGTAATTGTATAGCAAACCGATGATTTTAAAAAACAAACCTTGTAGGTCTTCTTTAAATTCTCCCACTTTTTTGCTGCCTTTGTGGGGCTGATGACACCACTGAGGTCCATTTCTTTCAATAGAATTCTAGGTTAATTAAACATCACTTAAGTTGCAAAACAAATGACAAAACCACATCCAAGATATTAGATGGTACACATCTGATTTACAAATGTCATTGAATTATTATTATTTTTTAAATACTGCCTAAGATGTAACATTATTTGTTGGTTGGGATGTTGGTAATGTTGCCAACCCCTTACAAAAAAGAAGTTTATTAAAGTATACTACAAGGGTACATTTTTTAAGCAAAAAATGGGAAAGTAGGCCTACATTTACTTTCAGGTAAACTTTCAAAACTTACAAGTCTACTCATAGAAAAGTTGGCCAATTAATAAACACACACACACACACACACACACACACACACACACACACACACACACACACACACACACACACACACACACACACACACACACACACACACACACACACACACAAACACAATCTTATAGGATGACAACAAATGCTCAATAATACCTAATTATTATCTAATCTTATATGGAAAGTATTTTAAAGATAAGCTATATTCCTTCATCATTTCAGTCTCTTTGTGCCATTTTCTATTTACATGTGAAACTACAAACCCCAATTCCAAAAAAGTTGGGACAGTATGTAAAATGTGTTCCAAAAAATTAGGGTCATGGGCAAAAAAAAAGACTGGGAAGTTCAAAAAACACATGTTTGAAACAGTCCACAAGTAAGCAGGTGATGCTATCATGACTGGGTATAAAAGATATCAAAAGAATTGCACGTGCAATTGCGTGCACCAGTAGAGAACGCTCAAGTTTATGTGAACTGAAAGGGAGCCTACTCCATCAACATCCAGGTGATTTGCGACGCTACGTGTAAGATTACACATGTATTCCCAAATTATCCTGGATCAAGCCATGACTCCTTTATATTGGCGAACTCTGTCAGGTGTACCATTTACAATACAAATTAGATTTGTTTATTTTTATAATTTAAGTCAAAATAAAGTGCCACAAATGCAAAGAAACTTTGGAAAATATTTTTTCTTTAGTTTGCTGAGAGTTACATAAGTGAAATCGGTAATATATATACATTTCCTGGATCATAAACTCCATGTCCACAAGTTTTGCAAAATCTGAGGATGATATGCAGAACTACTAAAGGTCTATGATGCAAAATATAGCAGTGTACCCTGTTGTGCATTAGTATCTCCAAATCTATCCAAATGGCTAAATTGTGCACTGCTGTAAAAAAAATAATAATTATGATACATTTAACTACAAATCAACAGTTTTGGCTCATAAAACTCACTTTAGCATAATTTCCAAGTGGGAATTACTATACACTCCCTGTCGTCGTCACACAATTCGGGAGCCTTTGGTGATTTCGGGTTTCGCTGTATTTCCACTCTCGTTTACTTCCTTCTTTACTAATTACCCTTGTTTATAATACTAATCTACTAATCATTACTAACTGCTTACAATTAGGTTTCTTACTAATACACTAACGACTAACTTGTAAATCATACGAATCAACTAATTTACTAACGTCAGGGAATTCAAGTTTCATCTAACCTACTAATTTACTAATGCAATCTCAGTTTCCATCTGCACCTGTCTTTCGTTTCTTCTGTCCTATCTCTGAATATCTTACTGTGATTCCCTACTCGCTTCACCTGCATCTGATTTCCGCATTCCTCTACCTCGTTGTGTGCACGGGTCTTCTTCGATCCAGATCATGTATTGTCTATATGTTATGTGCTAGTCCGGTCCACGTCTTATGTGTTCCCTTGTTATTGTATTATCAGCTTCCCTTATCGTTTCATTGTGCTCACCTGTGAGCAATTTCCCTTCCCCGCCTCTGCACACCTGTTCCCCATTTTGTCTGTCTTCCTTAGTGTATATATATATATTAGTCTTTATTTCGTGAGTTCGTCACTGTTGGTTTGCTTCAGTGTTTCTTACGATTTCCCCCCCCCCCGAGTACCGTCCCGAGTTGTCTGTTAGTTTTCTGAGTATCTGTTTCTTAGTTTTTGTTATCCCAAGTCCGTCTCCTGTCTTCATTTTATTTTTGTATTCTGTCTTCGTTTTGTTTTCTTTTTGTTTCCCTTTACACCTCCCTGGTTTTTGACTTCTGCCTGTGTTCTCGCGACCCTGATTTTGGACTCTGATTTTGTACTTCTGCTGTCCCTTCCTGGTTCTGACCCCAGCCTGTTCTGTGAACTGTTTGGACTCTGTTTTGTACCGTTGCGCTGTCTTCACGGATTTCAACCCTGCCTGCTTTGTACTACGGATTGCTGCCTTGCCCCTATATTAAACTTCGGTTTTTCTACTTCCTGCCTGCTATTGGGTCCTGTTTTCCACCTACATGCCTACAATATTGAGTATTATCATAGCCAAAATGTGTCACACACACACACACACACACACACACACACATAAACACAAACATAAACAATTACCCCAGTGCCTGAATTAGTTTATAATAAGTGGCGGGAATAATTTTTTAAAATATTGACACTTTTCATTTAATTGTCTGCTCATTGATGGTATCCACAAATATGTAAACTTGAAAGAAAAAAAAAACAACTAAAACACAGTGCACATCTTTTTTTAATTTGAACTTTGATATAATTTGATTTAATATAACCTACAATACACAAGGCTTCAATATAACATTTGATAATTAGCAGGATAAATACCACAAAACCCTGCCAAAATATCAAATAACGTCTTGAGAATAAACTATTGTCTTAAAAGCATGAAGCAAAAACACCCGTCCTGGGTTTTACCAGAGAGGAATAGGCCGCGTGAGCATTGTTACTTCGAGGCTGTAAAACTTAGACAGACAACCAGCTCTCGCAGAATGACTGGAGATCCATGGATTTATCACAAAACAGTTCATTAACATTTCATTACCAGACCGATGAAATCAAGTTTCCCTTATCTTTATATTTTGTTTGCCTAGGTTGTCAGCTCCCAGTACTACTGCTTAAAACCCGTTATGATTTTTACTATGCAACGAAAGCCAACTTAAAATCCGGCTAGCCCCGGGTAGATTCGCGCCACTCTAAGCATAGGCTAGGTTATGTAACTTTAGTTGCTAAGCCAACTGAAAACACTACTGCGCATGTCTGATCACTTCCCCCTTGTGCTGACAAAAAATCCAATGTGGAAAAGCGCCAGTTGCTTATCTGGCCATATATTTTTGCTAGTAAGGACAAAATAAATAAACAAATAAAAATAAAAACAGGGGAAAGCCGTATCTTGTTACCCAATCTAAAATACTTGGTTTTACCTACACTGTTGACATTATCCAATTAACCCATTTAGCCTGCTTCGTACAGGAACCTGGAATATTGAAAACGTTCATAGCCATACATTAGCCTACATAACTTTATGCGATAGGCCACTTTCTGAGTGACCATGTAGACTAGTTAATACCAAGATAGCAAACGGTTTTCCAAATTAAAGTTTTAGACCAAATAAAATCGAAATATTTTACACAAACCTCTCCATGAGCAACCTGTATCCTTGTGATTTTAATAGCCTACATGACGTTGAGTCCAATTTACTTACGTTAATAAAAATGTAAAAATAAGAAATCTGTCACGTTACAATAACAAACAAGTTTTAGAATGCCGAAATTAAATTTGAGTAGGTCTAGGCTATTTGAAGAAAGTTGTACAAACAGTCAGTTAGCTAGACCTACTTTACGCGTAGCCTAGCCTACGTTTTATTTGGTCCTAAAGCTAGGCATTCTTCTTCTTCTTCGAAGGTGTTTATTGGGGTTTCGCAGCCCATCCTACGTTAAAGGGTATTACCGTCACCTACTGTGCTGGAGTGTGGCGTAGGATATATATAGGCATGTAGCCTAATCAGATCCTATTCCCCAGACCCTATTAGGAATTGCAACCATAGACTGTATAAAAATAGATTGCAACACATTCCCCCTCACCCCCAAAATAGGCTATCCCTCACCGACCCTTCCATTGCCCTCCACTAGCCTATTAATTAGTATTGTCCTTCATTAACAAAATTAACAAACCAATACTGCCTACAGTCTCTCTCCGGTCCCATGCACACATCACATCTAGACCTATAGTATACGCGTCTCTCCACCAGCTACAGCGAATAATTGTGTATAGAGGCGGGCTTCCTCTACGTTTTATTTAGTCCTAAAGCTAGGCATTGTAAAGTGTTTTGAGTCGCTGACCGTTGAGAAAGGCGCTATATAAATGGAATGTATTAGGGCCTATTCTTTTTATTATTATTAATTGAATCCTAAACTAACGTCATAATATTAATAGCCTGTGCCGTCACGGTAGTACAGCGGTAAAAGCGCCGACTTTCAGTCAGTGCGGTTGTGCTCCGAGGATCGGGGTTCGCGCCCCGGTCCTGCCAGATCCGAGCATGGCCGGCGCCCTGTGGGAGCAGCAATTGACGGCTGCTTCCGGGTGGGGGGCGGGGCTCGGAGAGAATCACTGTGCGCATAGCGGCCCTGGGCGGGCTGGAATCACGGTCAGGAGCTAGGAGGAGTCGCGCCCTGAAGAGGACGTGGCGCCCTCCCGTCCTACCGCTGGCTGACAGGGTTGTGTAGCGGTGATTCTCTAGCGGTTGCTACATGGGGGGAATTGAATTAGAATAGGGGTTCAATTGGCTACTAAATTGGGAGAAAATGGGGAAAAAATCAGAAACAAATAAAAATTTTTTTTAGAAGCTATGCCTTAATGTTCGTTTGAAGTAGGCTAGTTAGATCTATCGGAGCCAGGTTAAATGTGTAAACGACTCATGCACACACATGCAGTGTGTAATACATTAAACACAATTAACGATAGATGGGTAACAGAAACACTTATGAGAGCTATTTTAGGATAATAATAATAAACAGCTAGCAAACTATTTAAGATTCAACCCTGGATTTTTTTTGTATGATGAAGCCGACTCACTTTCAAATAGCCTACATTAACATTTCTTATTTTGCATAACATATAGAATAGAATCTGGCTGTTGACAGACTTTTTGAAGCAATGCCTTAATGTTCGCTTAAAGTACCGGAGCCAGTTTAAAAGTTTAAACGATCCAGTGACTCATTTGCGGTCTTTTCATTTATTTTAAGAGAGGATTTCATTTATTTCCAGCAGTCCAACATAACTGATCCAATCCAACGTTTAACCTGGCACAATGTAGCCTATCATAGGCTACTACCAGGTTTGCAGAGGTGGAAATTCCAGGGTTGAGAAAGTAAAAGTCCTGCCGTGTTTCTTCCACCCATGAATTCCACCTCACAATTTCACTAATTAGCCTATAGTTAGCTCCTACCTCTTGGCTGAAGAATTGTGATAATTAGCAAATCCAATTGATCGGAACAAATGATTCTCCGAAAATTAAATACACATTTAAAGTAGCTATGCTTACACAATATAGGCTACATATAATAGCTCAATCCTGTTTAAATTGAATAAATCTTTTTACATTCCATTCGATACTAAGCAGTAATATTGACGGTAAGTA
This sequence comes from Synaphobranchus kaupii, assembly GCA_029718625.1. Lineage (NCBI taxonomy): Eukaryota > Metazoa > Chordata > Actinopteri > Anguilliformes > Synaphobranchidae > Synaphobranchus > Synaphobranchus kaupii. The sequence continues at coordinate 23,170,241 of CM056397.1, read as the reverse complement.
TTAGCAACCTTGTGCAAAATACCGAAAGGTTTGTTTCATGAAGCTGACCATTGAAAAAACATTATTGGGTATAGACGGTTACATTGCTTTTGGAAACACGTATTGGATGCCTTTTCAATGGCCTATCGACGACAAATTGGAGCCTTTTGCGTACTGGTTTATTTTCTATATGCCTTACCTTTAAATTATCCTTGGATATCCTGCCAGTATTACAGCTGTTCCAAGTCATTCAGACGTCACACCCCCTCCCCGGGAATTCTACTCATGCGCAGTTCTCCGAAAAAATAAATAAAACTTTTTAAAATATCTATGCTTACACAATGTTGGCTACAAATAGCTCAATTCTGTTTAAAATGAATAACCCCATCTTTTTACAAGTCCATCGATACTAAAAAGGAGCTAGGCACGTCTAGCTCTTAAAAACTGTTTTCCTTGCCATGTTTGGTGTCATTTTTTTCAGCACAACCTCACCTGTGTGACTATACAGTTATTTTACAGTTATATTTGACTTATTGTATTAACACACTGGACCTAAAATCACACAAAAAACACAAAATCCGAGTAGGAAAAAGTTAGATTTTTTACTGTGAAATCCACAAACATGTTTAACGAACCATTTTTATAACTTAGAATGTAAATATAAATTGTAAATTTCAAAAACCTATGTACAAATTTAGCAAACAACAAAGTTATTCACAACTATTTACATAAAATGCAGGCAATGCCTCAGGCGTTTTTTGTACAACTATTTAAAAAACAGGTGTCACAACACAACAAAGATGGCACACAAATTATTTGTGCCACTCCAAGAAACAGTTCCTGTCCACCACAAGACAAAGAGGCACATCACAGGCCTGACACTTCCAGGGTGTGTCACTCCTCCTGTTGTCCACCTGGAGGCAGTGTTTGCACTTCAGCCTGCCTTTGGCTGATTTTTGGGGGGCATCTGTGGCTGTGACAATTGGCACAGGAATGTGGTCAGCTCTCCTGCTCTGGGGAACACCTGCCTTGTCCATGCCACAAAGCTGACTCACCAGCTCCACCATGAAGTCCTTGTGTGCCATGGGCTGCACTTGATTGGCACTGCTGATCTCACGGTGCAAGATGTAGGCGTTTGTTGTTGCAATGTCCAGGAAGTGCAGCAACATGGTCCTGTACCAGCGAGCAGTTTTTCTGTGGGTGGAGTAGTACTGTATGAGCTGGTCTGACAGGTCCACCCCACCCATATGTTTGTTGTAGGCCATGATTGGTGTGGGACAGGGAATGTCTCTCTCAGCCCAGCGTCCATCTCTATCCTTCACCCTTCTCTGCACTGTCTCACCTGAAAATGCAGGATGGATGGTGGAGCACAGAGACACCTCCCGTGTGTCCATCCACTTCACAAAAACCAGTGGGCCCTCTCTGATCCATCTCACAGATCCTCTTCCACATTTCTTGGTGAGAGCATTTGCCCTCCCTCTGGGGCATCCTTTTCTGCTCTCCCTGTAGGTGCCACATGCTCCAAACTTCATGTTGGCCAGGTCCATGAACAATTTGGGACTGGTGTAAAAATTGTCCATGTAGATGTGGTACCCAGTACCTAGACAGGATGGCTGAATAAGGCTCATGACCACATCATAAGACAGCCCCTGCTCACTTGCAGTTACAGCCTTGCCAGTGTAGATGCTGAACCTGAAGGTGTAGCCACTGCTTGACTCAGCCAATACAAAAAGTTTCATCCCCCATCTGGTTGGCTTGACCTTCATGTATTGTGTCATGCCAGTTTTTGCCTTCGTCGCCACCATCCTCTCATCCACTGCTAGCTCCCTCCTCGGGTGGTAATAAGCCTGGCAGGCACTGAGGATGTCATCATAAAGAGGCCTGACTCTAAACAGTTTGTCATGGCCTGGTGTTCCCTTCTTCCTGTCATTTTGTACATCCTCCTCTGGATCACTGAGGTGGATGTTCCAAAATATGGTTCGGAACCTGTCTCTCGTCATCACTTTGGCTGGAAGGGGCACAGACAAAATGTGATTCTGTCTCCAGTAGTCTTGGAGACTTGGCAGCGACACCAGAGACATGTAGATCAGAAGACCAAAAAACTTGTGCAGATCTTCTGTCTCTATGTCAGTACATTTGTATTTTTTCCCTAATTCCTTGTTTTTTGCAGCGTTTTTGTTGGTGTTGCTGCAGATTGTCCTGACTGTGTCAGTGGCAAAAAACAAAAGAAAAAGGTCCTTTGGACTATGAGGGGAAAGTGTCTCTACCTGGACTCCAGGTGTTCTCCGTGGCTGGAACCTGCTTACTGCTGGGGCAGTGTCAGCATCCTCCTCTGTCTTCCAGGACTCAGAGCAGAGACGTGGCTCCTCTGCCTGTGCCAGCGGAGATCGGGACCTGGTGGGCGTGCCGCGCCCGCGAACCCGCGGTCTGCGCCCGCGAACTCGCGGTCCACGCCGTCCTTTCCTCTGTGCAGACCTCCCTCTCGGTGCGCACGTCGGAGGCTCCTCTTCCTCGCTCTCCTCTTCCCCTCCCTCCTCTTCCGCTTGCTCCTCTCCCAAAACAAATGATGGATCATCGACTTCACCATCACAGTCACTCTCCGGCTCCGACTCCGCGTCTCCCTCCGCTCCTTCCAGCTCAAAGAAGAGCTGCGCTGCCTGCTCTACGTTCAGCAGTCGCCTCATTGTTTTGATACACAAAAACGAAACAAAACAAAAAAACGACTCCACTACACACTAAAGACACTACACTAGACTACACAATATACACTAAATATACACTCCAAACTCGCTAAATGTCACAATACTCTCAAATCTCAAAACTCACTATCACTATCGCTGTCTGTCTCTCTCGCCGCCGTAACTCCCACAACTTCCCCAGCAACAAAAAATGCCGCGAGTTACCATATATTTTTTTGATTGGTTGATGTGGTGCATTTATCCACCAATAGGAAAGAGGGTGTCATGTTTCTTTTTCCTTGACAAGTTGAAACGGAGACTCAGCGAGGCTGCGTCATGCTGCTGCAGCGTCTTAAATAGGGCACGTGATTTGGACGCACCGTTGCGTCCGTCGACTCTAGATAAGTCTGGTTTTACTTGGCCTATCGACACAATTTAAAAACTGGTATATAGTTTGAAGTCCGCACTTTCGAGACAAGTTGAAACGGAGACTCAGCGAGGCTGCGTCATGCTGCTGCAGCGTCTTAAATATGGCACGTGATTTGGACGCACCGGTGCGTCCGTCGACTCTAGAGTAGCGCGTCTATAGGCCTACGACCTCTGCTAAAATTGTATACGCCCTTGTGCAAATAGTCTACTGAGCGGTTTGTTTGTTTCACTAGTCTGTTTATTTTCAATATGAATGAATCTATACTTTTTCATTCAAAATATCTTTGAATCATCCCGCCAGTATTAGGCTATAGCTGTCCCAAGTCATTCAAAAGGCTTCCTGCTGTGAATTCTACGCATGCGCAGTTCTCCGAAAAATTAAATACACTTTTAAAGTAGCTACGATTAAACCATATAGGCTATATATAATCGCCCAACCCTGTTTAGATTGAATAACCCATTTTTTTACAAGCCATTTGATACTAAACAGTCATATTGGCGCTAAGTATTGCCATATTACATAACCTTGTGCAAATACCCAAAGTTTTGTTTCATGATCCCGACCAGTGAACAACATTATAGGGTAGATAGACGTTTACATTGTGTTGGAAACGCATCTTTGGCCGCCTTTTCAATGGGGTTCGGGGCCTTTTGCGGCCTGTTGGTTTATTTTCTAGTCTATGCATTTCATTCTTTCTTTCAAAAGTTCTTGGATGTCCCGCCAAACCCCCACCCCCGGCTGTTCGTGTCACTCAGGCTCGGCTCTAACATCGCACAAGCACGTACGCGCGCAAGTACGCACCCCCCTCCCCAGCTGTTTCTAACCCTCAAACCCCGGTTTGTCACAAACTATCCGGCACTATCCAGCTCATTGGACCGTGTAAACGTCCGTCAATTTCATAGGGAACAGGAAGCGGATACTACGGGGCGTATCCCCCTTTTAGGTATATTCCATACGAAAAGCAAATGGCTCCATTTGTGTTGTCGCCGGCAGGCTGGGAACGTCTCTGCCGTCTATAGTCTATAGCAGGGGTGTCCAATCTTATCCGGAAAGGGCCGGTGTGGGTGCAGGTTTTTGTTTTAGCCCAGCACTACAACACCTGATTCAACTAATTAACTAATCGTGCTCTTCAATCAAGACCTTGATAAGTAGAATCAGGTGTCATAGTGCTGGGCTAGAACAAAAGCCTGCACCCACACCGGCCCTTTTCGGGTAAGATTGGACACCCCTGGTCTATAGGCTATCCACGGGCTTCGGAAAAAATTTGAAGTAATTTTTAGGTTTTGCGTTTTAATTCTGTAAAACGTTACATAGCCTATTCATAGCCTTTTATTTTTGATTCTTTTGATTCAAGACCCACCATAAAAAAAACGTTTACAACAACCACCCCAATAAAATTACATCATCATGATGCCAATACAGCCCCCCTTGAAACAACCCCCACAACACCCCCGAATAATAATACATAAATAAAAAAATTATTATTAAAAGATTTTATTTTTATTTTTTTATGCATAATTATATTTTTTCATAACCTCATGAATATTCATAAAATTCTGCCATATGCACATCAATCAAATTTTGGCATAAGCCGAATGCTATTTCTCTCTAAGGTCCAGGGGATTCACTGTGTATGACGGCTTTTTACATGTCAAAAAACAAAGATTGATTCAAATTGCACTGGTAAACAATAGCCAAATTCCTATTTTAAATGAAAGCAGGTTTACATACTTTCAGTGACTAAAACCCCGCTGATTTCACCTGTTGCTCCATAACTGAATAAAAGTAGGCCATTTTAGAGAACTAAGAAACTAAAAAAATAAACTGAACAATCAAACACTGGACACTTAAGGGACTGCTCTTCTTCCTCCTCGGGTTCACAGGTGGGTGGCACCACGACGAGGCTGGCCACGGGAGGGTCCAGGAGCAGCAGGGGGCAGTGTGCGCATAATGGATCGGGTGGACGGAGGAGATCGAGTGGTCGGAGGAGGAGGTGTTGCAGGAACGAGGCGCTCAACTGCATCAGCGAGCCTTCCCAGATTGTCCGCGATGCGTGCGAGGGGCTGCAGCAAGACCTGCATGCGGCACAGGCAGGTATTGACGTGACCAATACTCTGCCTGACCGCACCCAATTCCCTCTCCAGCATGTGGAACCCGGCTTGCTGGAGTTCCAGCAATGGGTGGTCCTCCTGCTGGGTGGTGTTCCCGTGAAGTGATCTGGGTCGGCTCGTCTCTCCTGTCGACCTCAGTGCTGCTGGTTCCTCCGTCTCTGCTCCCTTCACCACTGGGCCTACCCCCTGCTCTTGCGTACTGGGTCCGGCCTCAGGATCTTCAGCCAGCGGAGCTGCATAACATGTACATTTGATTTATTATATGGCTTTGTTACAGGACTAGCAAAATAAATGATTTTCACAACAAGCTTGCGTGGTTTGTACACATTGTGTAGGCTATTAAGTTATTGACATCATTGCATTACCTTGGACACCAACCTGTACCCCCCCAAATCCCTGAGGGTAGAGGCAGCGATGTCCTCTGCTGGCGTCAGATCCTCACTGGCCATAGGTGGTCCTCCTCCCGTTCGCGAGTGGGGGAGGGGGCTGGCTATGTATAAAAAGGGCTACAATTGTTACACGGTTCACCCGATATGGATGTAAAAACCCTTTAACCTCATAGTCACTGTTTCATTTCAAATCCAATGTGTTGGAGTACAGATCAGGTCTTGATGGGTTGGAGTTGCAGTGCTGTTTTTTTGCAGTTGCAGTAAAATTTTTATTTTGTTGCTGCTTTATCATGTCCAGCAAAATTAGAATTTCACGCAAGATTGCTGAAAAATAATTAGTACACATTAGTCTTAAATGTATGCTATGCCATCTGCCAAGTTATTATTTCACAGGGCATTACACAACCAAATCTATACAGAAACAAGAGTCTTGTTTAAAATTGTAAAACATATTGACCATGCTTACTTTATTGGTATTATCATGTTTGAAGAACTCTTTGAGAGTTGTTATACTTACGAGTGCAAACTAACTCTGAGTTCTCTGTTTGCTGAATAACAGGTAGGGTTGTCGCTGGGGCTGGGGAAACATGTGGTAGCTTGGGCAGGCTCCTTGGTGGGACTGGGCAAATGTTTGAAACCTTGGGAAGGCTCCTCGGTGGGGCTAGGGTAACTCGTGGTGCCTTCGGCAGGCTCCTGGGGGTTGGCTGTAGGCCTACATCATCGTCACTCTCACGAGCTCAGCTTCCTGTTGCCTCTAGTGAAGGATGAAGTAGTCAGCTTTAGAATCACTTATCACATACAGGGGGTGGACAAAATATCAGAAACACCATAAACGGGAAACAGTTTTTCATAAAACATAACAGCTGCTATGTTTGCTCCCATTTCTCTTACCTACAGTGAGCACCATAATTCATTGGACAGTGACACATTTTTTGTTATTTTGGTTCTGTACTCTAGCACTTTGAGTTTCAAAGGATACAAGGTTGAAGTGCAGACTGTCAGCCTTAATTTGAGGGTATTTTCATCCATATCGGATGAACCGTTTAGAAATTATAGGACCTTTTGTACATTACATTACATTATAGGCATTTAGCAGACGCTCTTATCCAGAGCGACTTACACAACTTTTTTTTTTGTACATAGCCCCCCCCCCCCCCCCCATTTTCAGGCATTAAAACATATTGGACAGTTTACCATAATGTAGAATAAAGTAATCACAAGCCTCAAACCATCACTCTGCTGCCAGATATGCAGTAGATATGAATGGATCACTTTAAGGGTTGTTTCTCCTGACAAATTTTCTTATTGAACTCCATGGAAAAATAAGTCAGGAGAAGAAACCCTTCAAGTTATCCATCCATATCTACTGCATATCTGGCAGCAAAGTGATGGTTTAGATTCGTTTGATGCCTCAGACCCTTGATGACTTATAGCCATTGAGCCAACCATGGGTTTCATACTATTCCAGCGTAATTTATAGCTAAATCTAGTCCCACCCCCCAATTCCCATAGAGATCCATTCAAATGCAGATAGGTTATAGTATTGCTTGTAGGAGTACCAGAAAACAAGATATAAAGAGTCTTTTGATATTGTTGGGTTACAGACATCAGGAAGTCATGGCATGCAAAGGATATGCCACCAAATATTAAAAATGATTACTTTACATTATGTTGGCTCATCCGATATGGATAAGAATACCCTCAAATTAAAGCTGATAGTCTGCACTTCAACCTTATTGTCATTGTATCCCTTCAAAGTGCTAGAGTACAAAACCAAAATAACACAAAATGTTTCACTGTCCAATGAATTATGGTGCTCACTGTACATTTTCTACACTATGACTGGCATGCCATTTTAGTTTCTGTCTTTTTTATTAGCTTGATAATGAATCATAATTAGCCATTAATCATATTATTATCAAATAATACAAATTTAGCAATTAAATGCTGCTTTTGTGTCAGTAATAAGTGAGAACACTTTAGAGCTATGTAGGACAAAAACTGAAAGCATTTTGGTCCATGGCAACCAGAGATGTGCACCACTGCACAGCTATGAGGAGTGAACTGTCACGTCCCATGCCTCCACGTCTGAGTCTATTTCTGATTTTTCCATTTATATGTATTTTCTGTATTGTTAGTCGTTCCGTGTTTTCCCTATCTCCCTCCATTTTGTGTCTCCGCTTCCCCGCACCTAAATTGTGTTTTCTCATTTGTTTTGTCTCACCTGTTCCTCGTTGTTTCTTTGTTCTGTGCCAGATCGTCTTGTGCCCTGCCTTTGTGCTTGTCTATAATTTTTTCCAGCGTTTTCTCCTGCCTTTCCAGCCTGCTCCTGTCCTGCCTGTTCCTGTCCAGCCCTGCACCAGTCCTCCTGCCCACCTGCCCTTCCCTGTCCTAGCCCTGCTCCAGCCCTTCGCCCTCCTGTCCCCAGCTCTGACGGATTCCCTGGTTCTGACCCCTGCCTGGAACTGACCACGAACCTGCCTTGCCTGTATTGTTCTGTTTTGCTGGACATTGACCCTTTTCTGTTGACTTTGAATAAAGCCTATTCTCATTACTTTTGGTGTCTTGCGAGTGGTTCCGATAAGTTCTCATAACAATGATCACCTTTGCTCAAAGTAAACAGCAGAATAAAATAGAAGAATCCAATGCTTGCACGTAACATGAGTCACAAATATGGCCCAATTGTTAATTATTCCTTTTCAGTTAAGTTTTTCACTAATCACATTCCACTGTACTACATAGAGGAGATAAACTCCAGCTGTTGTGGACCAAAATGTTTAGGCTTCTGTTTTGGTTTTATTCTTATACAGTTGTTAAAGTGTACTCACTTATTACTGGTATAACAGCGACATGTCATTTATGATTTATTGCCATTTCATAAAAATATGACTAACAGGCAATTATGGTTAATTGGCATAATTATAAAGAAAAATAAGTCATCATATAAAATGTATGGCACAAGATTCATAAAACAGCATAGATAATCAGGTTAGGAACAGAGGTTGAGGTTTTGCATGGCAAACGTGGCAGGTGTTTTATGTTTTCTGGAAAACTGGTGTTTCTGATATTTTGTCCACCCCCTGTATTACATGATGAGTTTCCTGTTTTCTAAAAGAAGATTTACAATGGTTTTTGAAGGCCTAACTACATATCACATTGAGCCCTGTTTAACCCCACCAAGAAACTGTTTAAAAGATACATTTCTCAATAATAAAGCTATCAGTGAGGTTGTGCTATGCACGATTATAAATGATGGGAAACAACATTTCAGTAAGGTCCAGGTTGAAAAAAGAGACCTTGTTCAGACCCAGCCCTGGCCCTTTCCTTGTGTGATAAATGCCTGCTACTAAAAAGACATACTATACGTATAGATATGCCTTATCTTAGCCTTAAATTCACGATTAGTGTTACCTGTTTTTTCTTTTTCTATATTCAGGGATGTCCTCCTCTCATTCAGTCTGTAGATCTGACTGCTGCTCAGCCTGTGCCAGTTTCACCCTTGCGTCCTTGTATATTTCTATAAAAAATTTAATTAAATTGTGGGAAACTTACACTTTAACAGTATAATAAAGAGTCCCTTTTTTCAATATAATACAACAATATTGAAATTGGAGTTGGAATTCAAAGTTAAAATTCACCACACCATGTAGTATTGACCTGAACCCTGTTAGAGAATACAAACAGAGCAAATTTGATTCGTTCAAACAGATGATTATGGTGAATTGTGATGATGAAATATCCAAGCTGGTCTAAAGTGCCACTACACCAGTTTGGAGTCTATTGATTCAAAGTCTTTAAATGGATCAGTTAAATAGTTTTCTTATCTCTTTTAAATAATATAGCACAATAAGCACAATGTGAACATGGGGTGTTTATTCTACATGGCATGCATAGCTATTTCTGACATAATGTGGTTTAAGAGGGTAAATAATCCCTCTAAACACATAATTAAGAAAAATTAACAGCTTGTTAAAATTCTGGGATTGACCTGTGGTTTGGAACGAAAACCAGCATACACAGGGGGGCCCCAGGACCGGTTTGGGAACCACTGCTCTACATATAACTCACCGATCATATACCATGGTGAAACTGGTTTGATGGGCTTCAACTCTGGTGCCTCAGTCTTCACCTTCTCAAACTTCTGGCAGGCAATACATGTACTGTCCTTAAGGTACGATAGAATAGCAAAAATACCTTATGTTATGTGATCTTGGAAAAATTTGGCTGAATAAAATATTTTTTTAATTGATCTCATACCCAGTCCAGAGTATCCTGTGTAATGCCACGCCAGTAGAAGCGTGACCCTGTGTAATGCCACGCCAGTAGAAGCGTGACCCTGTGTAATGCCACGCCAGTAGAAGCGTGACCCAATCTTCTCCTGCATCCGTCTCGCTCCAAAATGGCCGGCATGGGCCTCAGTGAGCACCTCCATCCTTTCCTCTTCGGTTAGGATCACCCTTTTCATTGATTGCCCATCTTTATAGTATAGGAAACTACCTAGGAAGACAGGAAGACACACATCCACATTGCACCAGGGGGGTATACTACGAAGTAGGATTACTGAGTTAGCTGGATAACTGCACTGAATAAAAACCGGAACAGGAGGGTTCCGGGTTTTACTCAGTGCAGTTATCCAGCTAACTCAGCAATCCTGCTTCATACTATAACCCCCAGGTGCACAAAGTGTGACTTGATTAGGTATCTTTTACAATAATGGACAGTAGGCTACAGTTTAGAAATGTGAAAAAAAGAGATGACAAAGTTATGTAAAAACTACAGCGCTATATGGAATGTGTACCTTGAAGACAGAATTTCTTGGCATCTCTGCGGATGAGACGCTTCTTGTTTTCGGAGGTCTCCGTCTCATACTGCTTATTGCTGAGATAAAAGAAAATAGCATTTAATGATCTATCTAACAATGAAGCTTGTTAGCGTTAACAAGACAATTGTCTAGTGGCAAACAAGTTACAAACAAATAATAATAATAATAATAATAATAATAATGAAAACAAAATAAGAGTTAGCTCTGTGATGGTTTGGGTCTCGGAACTCGTTAGTGCTCTCTGCTGCGTGATCCACTGGTCAGTCTGAGGTAAATTCTTGTAAAGCAATTCGAAACAAAGCAGTATGAGGTAAATTCTTGCAATGAATATATACAGAATATTACATTATAAATTGTATAAACTTTTAAAAAAATTTTTTTTACCTCAGAGATGTTGAATAGTAATTAGCTTGGTTCAGTAAATACAAAACTGTACCGGTAACTCTCTCTCACACATACACACACACACACATATATATATATATATATATAAAATGTATTTATTATTATTATTTATTTTTTACCTCAGATCTTGAATAGTAATTCTGAGATACTTACCTCACACTGCGTTTAACCCTCTTCAAACTTCGCATTGTTCTATTTATTAACATGAGCGACGGTGACTGTCACTGTACCAACCAATCATATATTGGCTGATCATCATGTGGCAGTCCTAAACAACCCATAATAACTTTTGCACCAATGACATTAGCTACTTTTGTTTGTTTATTCTGAACAAATGAGCGACGCCAGAGTTGCCAGGTTCGCGGTTTTCCCGCCAAATTGGGCTAGTTTGAAAATGCAGTCGCGGGTAAAAATTATATAGTCGCGGTGTGCGGTTTTTTGGGCTATTTTCAACGTTGACCGCGGTCGCCAAAAGTGACAGAATTTTTTTTTATTTGAGCGTTTTATGAATGTGTTGAACATGATGTTGAATATAGAGAGAGAGAGAGAGAGAGAGAGAGAGATTCACTTCTGAATTTGGAGGCGGGCAGAGGGGGTGGGGCAGGGCCTGGCTCTGGGAGACAGTCAGACATAAGAGAGAGCGAATATTTAATTCTTTAATCACGCACTGTAATGTTATTGAACTGCATTGAACCCTGTCAGGGTTGGTTTTCAGCGCAGTAGCCAACTGGCAGCTACGAGGAATAGGGCGTCGCTCAGGGTTGCCAGGTCCTGCTGAAAGTTCCAGCCCAAAATCAGCTCAAAACCCGCCCCAAATGTCTTAAAACTAGCCCAAATATAATGATGTTCCATTTAGGTGTTTTAAATGGATACTTCAGTTTGGCTAGCTGTAACCAAAGCCATAGGCTGTAGCCTAACCTATACTGGCTGTAACCATTCGTTTCCATTAGCATTGCTACAAAATGCAAACAAGCTTAGAGTGGAAGTATTCATTTAATAGAGATCATATTTGAACATTCTTTCTTTATTTTCCCTCCTTTTTTGTTTAACAGCAAAATGTATTGAGTATTCCTATTTTTAAATGTTTTGAATGCTGTTACTTTATTAAAAAAGAAACTATGCTCACAACAACAACGAAAAGGTTAATTCATTATGTACTTTAGAATTTATTTTATTACTGTGGACCCCCAGTAGCCGAAACTGCACACCTAGCTTTTCTCATCTTTCAGTGTCCTCACTCCTCACCTCAAAATCTCCCTCTGCTCCATCTTCCTATCAACTTTTTCTTCCTTCACTCTTTGTTACACAACTCTATTCTTTATTTCCTTCTCTCCGTTCACAACCGTAATCTCCGACTAATAATGCAGTTCAATAACATTACAGTGCGTGATTAAAGAATTAAATATTCGCTCTCTCTTATGTCTGACTGTCTCCCAGAGCAGAGCGGTCTCTCTCTCTCTCTCTCTCTCTCTCTCTCTCTCTCTCTCTCAATTCAATTCAATTCAATATGCTTTATTTGGCATGACAAAATTTTTACAGTTGTATTGCCAAAGCTTGTTCATGACAGAAAGGAACATGTCAACAGAAGAAAGAAACAAAATAACAATAACACATCTGGATATTATACAGTATATACAGTAACAGGTGTGTGTGTGTGTGTGTGTGTGTGTGTGTGTTTGTGTTTGTATGTGCATATGCATGGATTTTTGTGTCCGTGCGTGTGTGTTTGTTCATATTGTGTGCATGTCAGTAAATGGTTGTGTTCCATCACTCACTGTCCCTCAGACTGTGGCAGGCAGCAATAAAATGTGCCGCGAGTGTAGAGCACTCCGCTCTCTCCCCCAGTACTACTTTTAATTTTAGTTGATCAGGGAGGTCATTGAAAAATGGGCAGATCCGGTTGAATTTAAGGAAGTATTTTTCTCTGATGTTTTTATACTTTTCACATTTGGTTGTGAAGTGCAGCTCTGTCTCCACCTCCCTCAGAGAGCAGTGTTGGCACAGCCTTTCCTCAATAGGAAGCCATGATTTTCGGTGGCGACCTTTTTCAATGGCCAAGCTGTGCTCACTGAGTCTGTACTTTGTCAAGGTGGTTCTCAGCTTCTTATCCGTCATGGTCAGGTAATCTGCCATTGCGTACTGTCTTTTTAGGGCCAGATAACACTGCATTTTGCTTTGTGTTTGTGTTTGTTTGTTCCAATAGTTGATGTAATTTTGTTTTTGGTAGGTTATAATTTGGTTCACTCTAATTGATTTAATATCTATGTGCTGGTCCTGAGGCTGTGGGTTGTTAGTCTGGGTGAGTGAACTAAGCATCAGGACCAGCTGATAGAGGGGGCTCTTTTCTTTGCTCAACTCTTGGCATTGCAGGGCTTTTAATGGTATGAGAGGGGGTCACTATTTTTTAAATGGTTCAAAAATTTGATTGCTCTTTTTTGAGTTCTGATTACTAATGGATATTGGCCTAATTCCGCCCTGCATGCATTGTTTGCTGTTTTTCTTTGTACATGTAAGATGTTCTTACAGAACTCTGCATGCAGGGTTTCAATTGGGTGTTTATCCCATTTTGCAAAATTTTGATTTGAGAGTGGACCCCACACCTCGCTGCCATATAGGGCAATTGGTTCAATTACTGATTCAAATAGTTTAAGCCAAATTCTAATTGGAATTTCAATGTAAATTTGTCGTTTTATGGCATAAAAAGCCCTGCGTGCTTTCTCTTTCAGTTCATTCACTGCAAGATTGAAATTTCCTGTGGAACTTAATTTCAACCCTAAGTAATTGTATTGTGTGCATGTTTCTATGGAGCGTGTCCCTAGTGTGAAATTTGATGTAGTTCCCTGAAATTTGGACCTTTTTTGGAAGGTCATGGTTTTAGTCTTTTTCATGTTTACTGCCAGGGCCCAGGTCTGGCAGTACTGTTCTAGCAGGTTCAAGTTCTGCTGTAGCCCTTGGATGGTGGGTGACAGTAGAACTAGGTCATCTGCATAGAGCAGGAATTTAATTTCTGTGTCGTAAAGCATAAGACCAGGTGCTGCAGATTGCTCCAACTTAGTCGCCAATTCATTTATGTATATGTTAAATAGAGTTGGGCTTAAGTTGCAGCCTTGGCGTACTCCACGTCTCTGGGTGAATAAATTTGTTCTTTTGTTGCCAATTCTGATGCCGCATTTATTGTCTGTGTACATTGATTTCATTATGTCGTATGTTTTACCCCCTACACCACTTTCAATAACTTTGTAGAAAAGACCATTGTGCCAAATAGAATCGAATGCCTTTTGGAAATCTATAAAACAGGCATATATTTTTTCATTTTTTTGGTTAACATATATGTCAATTAGGGTATGTAGGGTGTAAATGTGGTCAGATGTGCGGCAATTTGGAAGAAATCCAATTTGACTTTTACTCAAGACATTGTGCTTTGTAAGGAAGTCTATTAGTATTTTGTTAATTATGCTACAGAGGTTAACAGTCCCCAGGTTACTGTTCACACAAATGCCTCGGTAATTGTTGGGGTCGAATTTGTCTCCATTTTTTAAAATAGGGGTTATGAGTCCAAGATTCCAAATTTCAGGGAAGTAACCTACACTCAGAACCAAATTAAACAATTTGAGAAGAGCCAATTGGAATTGTTTGCTGCTATTTTTAAGCATCTCATTTATGATACTATCAGGCCCGCTTGATTTATTAGTTTTGAGGTTCTGAAGTCTTTCCTTCAGTTCCTGCTCAGTAATGGGAGAGTCCAATGGATTTTGGTTATCTTTTACAGCCAATTCTAAATTATGTAATTTTTCTTGGATATGATTTTGTTCTGAATTTATGACTAATGGTATTGTTTCATACAAAGTTTTAAAATGGTTAATCCATTCATCTCCATTTTGTATGGCCAATTCTTCTGGTTTTGCTTTATTGAGGGTTTTCCAGTTTTCCCAGAAACGGTTTGTGTTTAGGGACTCTTCGATTAGTGTCAGTTGTTTGCGGGTATACTGTGCCTTTTTTATTATGAGCATACGTTTGTATTGTTTTAGAGTTTCACAGTAATTAAGGCGTAAATCTATATTTTTTGGATCTCTATGTTTTTGATTTGATAATTTTCTAAGTTCTTTTCTCATATTCTTACAGTCCAAATCAAACCAATTATCCTCCTGGTGTTTTTGTTTAATTTTTGATTGTTTCAGTTGGGATATTTTTGCTGTTTTTCCAAATATGTAATTAATTTGTTTTACTGCTAGACTCCTTCTTTACTGTGAGTGTATGTGGTATCCAGAAAGTTGTCTAATAGTGTTTGAATGTTTTGACTGTTGATTGCTTTCTGGAACTCTTCTGTGTTGTTTTGGGCCCATCTGTATGATCTGGTAAGATTGAACAGCTCGCTGGGCTTTGTGTGTGTGGTTGTGTTATTTTCTGTCTTTTTGAGAAACACGGTAATTTGGCTGTGATCTGACAGAGGGGTTAGTGCTTTAACAGTGAATGCTCTGAAAGAGAAAGGGTCAAGATCTGTTACCATGTAATCAACTGTACTGCTGCCAAGAGGAGAGCAAAAGGTATTTCTTCCCAGAGAGTCCCCTCGTAACCTACCGTTGACAATGTACAGACCCAGGCTTCGACAGAGCTGCAGGAGGTCTTTCCCATTCTTGTTAACCTGTGGGTCAGAGCTGTTTCTAGGGAAGTTAGTAACATTTTTCATATAGTTATTGCCCATTATGTGAATATTACCTGTTTCAATGTTGAAATCAGGTAAGGAGCCTGTTCGGGCATTCAAATCTCCACAGATCAGCACATTCCCCTGAGCCTGGAATCTGCAGATCTCATTTTGGAGGCAAGGAACGGTATCATCTTCGTAGTATGGAGATTCACTTGGGGGGATGTAAATTGCACAGAGGAATATGTCTTTTTCTGTGTTTGTTTTCTCTTTCTTGATTTTAAGCCAGACATGCGATTTCTGTGTTTTAATTGTTGTTATGAAATTTTTAAGCTCTGACTTATACCAAATTATGATTCCCCCTGAATCTCTGCCACGTTTGATTGTGGGGTGTTTGGTGGATGATATTATGATTTCTTTGTAGTCTGGGGGACAGTGAGTGATGGAATCTGATTTACACCAAGTCTCCTGGAGGATAATGATGTCTATGTTTTGTGTGTTTTTCCTGAACTCCAGGGTCTTACTTTTACATCCAAATAAGGATGAGTTAAAGGGTAAGTTCGCTATTTTGGACCTTGGACCCTATTTGTGGTCCGTCTTCCATGAACCTGACCCATGAAGTCCATTTTTTCGCTGATCGGTCCAGTATTGAGTTCGGTACAGATTTCCTGTAGGCTCTCACTGGGCTACAATGGAAGTGAACGGGGCAATCAGAAATGTTATGGAAAAACAACGATAAATGTGCTTTTATAGCTCAGTGTGTATTCTTACGGTCTCAGTATGCTCTCCTGTGAAATGTAGGCTATCGCAAACGCAAACCGAACGTTGAAACAACAGTTCCATTTGAAACAGAACTATTTATCCGACCGCACTACCTCGCACTGTAAACTTCCGCAGTCTAGCTACGTTGTAGAGAGGGGGGGGGGGGGGGGCGCTTGAAAAGCAGTTGATCACAAATCCTGACCTCCCGTTGGAGTTTACTAGCTAGTAGCCTACAGCAGAAATATTTGTAACGCAGTTTTTGTAATCATCATTTGTAATAATTCATCACAGCAATGGTGCGCGAATGTGCAGTCCCCGGTTGTGGGAATAAAATGTCTGGACGCTCAAATACCAGTTTTCACAGGCTCCCGTTCTCTGACCCAGAAAGATTGAGACTTTGGCTGGTTGTCTTACGGATCGACATAAACACTCCAGTCAATCAACTCCGTTTGGCAGACTCGTGAGTTTGTGGAGCGCATTTTGACGCTACTGATTTCTGTAACCGCAAATCAGAAGCAAAACACTGGTTTCTAAAGAACACAGCTGTTCCTCGTGTCGGACCTGCAGCACTATCAAGCACCGGAGCGGAGGTAAGTTATATTTAGCTATAACGTTACTAACATTTTTATTTTTTTTGAGCGCGTCCTCTGACCCAGCACTCAATACCAACTAACAAAATCCGAGCTTGACATAAGTTGTTTTCTTGTAACAAAACTGTCGGAAACGTTCATCAACTATAACTTTTTACAATTCTATAATGTTTTATTTACAAATGCTTGACGCATGGTGCCCTGTCCAAAGTTCTCATCTATCACATATCTGTTGGCAGTCATAGTGTAATGGTAGCCTAATCAATGGAGATGATCCAGTGTCATCCACGGGTACATCCAGGTTTTCAATGGCATTCGGTAGCAACAGATCCCACTCCCTACAACACAAACTTTCCTCCTCTCTGGGCATCTGCTTGCACCTCTTGCAAGAACACCAAAAGTCCCCCGAAATTCTTGGTCTAGCCTCGGCAGCGACTTCGGATAACATTACCTGCGCAACTTCAGCCTCTCTCTCTTCTCTTGCTCTCTTATCATCCATCTCTTGTAGTTCCGTGTCCGTGTATTCTGGCTCAAATCTGTAGCCAGTAACGTCAAAGTCAAAATCGAATTCTTCGTCTTCGTAATCATTATAGTCATCCATCATCCAAGTTTTTTTGTGGAAATTGTAGCCTACGTTGCTGCAGGTAAACAAACGCAGACTGCTCAGCTAGATAGTTTCGTAAACGGCCGGCACACCTTCCCGCTCCCCTACCCCCGACACATAGTACTCCGCGAGTGCAGCGCAAACAAGCAACAGAGAAATGCTTACTTCCAAGCCATGCCAAGCACGTAAAAATGTTCGGATTGAGATACATTTCACAGGAGAGCATACTGAGACCGGTAACAATACACCCTGAGCTTCCCGTCTCATTTATTGTACATGAAAGCACATTTATCGAACATTTCTGATTGCCCCGTTCACTTCCATTGTAGCCCAGTGAGAGCCTACAGGAAATCTGTACCGAACTCAATACTGGACCGATCAGCGAAAAAATGGACTTCATGGGTCAGGTTCATGGAAGACGGACCGCAAATAGGGTCCAAGGTCCAAAATAGCGAACTTACCCTTTAATACCCTGGATGTTCCATGATGTGATAGCTAAGGTATTCATTTAAACAGCAAATTTTACAATTTAACAAAATTAACCATTATTTTAAAATGAGATAAGACACAAATTTAGACAGGGAAGTATAGTTTTCATGGGGAATTAGTTATTTTAGGTAATTGGAAATGATAAATTAGAAGTTGATTGTTGGTATTTTATGGCGAGCTGTGTGCACTCACTGTACACAGCCCATCAGTCTGGTGCATATGAGGCTGAGCAGGTGCTTGATCTCTCCCATGTCCGTGTTGCTGGTGCTGGCAGGCCCTTTCAGTGCTGCAGCATAGCTGTGCTGCTCCTGCTGCTGGGCTGGACTCTGGTGCTGTGGAGCTGGGCTGGGCCTGTGGTGTCTGAGCGGGGGGCTCATATGTCCTGCTGGCGGCGCTCTGGGTCTGGGGGGGCTGCGCTGGTGGTGGTGCTGTGGCCGCTGCGTGGTGGGGTCCCTCTGTGGGGGAGAGAAGTAGAGGCCAGCTGGATGAAGGCTGGGGGGTCGTCTGCTGATCCTGGGGGGGCTGCTTGGGCTGCGGCCAAGGGCGACGTCCTTCAGCGTCCTCGCTAATATGCTGACTAAGCCTTTCTGGAGGTGGACATGGTCGTGGAGGCTGTCCAGGCGTAGGGTTGGGTGGTGCGCTATGTGGACATTAGGCATGGGAGCACATCCACGTGAAATGGCAGCATTGATCCTCTGGATGGTCTGAGGATGGAAGTCTGTCCTGGGCAGGATGGTAGAGATGGTGATTTTGGAGGAGGGGAAAGTCTGAGTGGCTCGCTCTGCTACTCTCCTCACAGACTCTGCCACTCTGTCCTGCTGGGTCCTCAGGTCATTAGTGCCTGTGTGGACTATGATGTGACTTGGTTCACCCAGGTTTTTTTTGGTAAGCAGTTCAAATGCATTTTCTGCTTTTGGGCACCAAAGTTTCACGACTCTATGGTTTGGAAAGAGCTGCTGTTCATTTAGAAATTTACTGTTTGAGTCTATAAGAATTACAATTTCTGCATCTCTGTAGTTGTTTGTTTTGTTTTTTGATTTTGGAGATGGCTTGCTGGTAATAGCCTCTGTGGGGGTTGCTTTGGGTGGTGTTGCTGTGCCTTCCTTAGCAGTGTGTGCTTCAGTGGCAGAGGGGGCTGGTGTCACGTCTCTCTCTGTACTGGGCTGTGGGGTGGCTGTGAGTACCTTCTGACTCTGTGCTGCTGGGCTGGTCTCAGTCAGAGTGGGGGTTGATGTGGGTATCGGTTGAATCTGCACTGGATTGGTCTCAGTCAGGGTGCTGGTGGAGGGCTGTGAGTCTGGAGTCTGGGCCTGGTGTTTGCAGGTGCTTTTGAGGCTCTGTAGCTGCTCCCTCAGGCTCTGCACAGTCCGGTCCCTGAGGTGCAGCTCCTCTCTCACTGCTCCCAGCTCCCTCCTAAGAGCCTCCCTGTCCTGCTGCAGCTCCTGCACCTCTCCTCTCAGCTCCAGCACGGAGGCCTTTAGCTCGTTCTTCATCTGGCTCAGCTGGTCTCTCAGGTGCTGTGTGGGTTCACTGGGTGCTTGATGGGACAGCACCAGCTCCTTTAATTCCACCATTTCCACCTCCTGCAGGGAGAGCATCTCTCTCATCAGGCAGACTGTGCTCTCCAGCTGTCTGTGGTACCCAGCACAGTCCTCTGAAGGGTGGTCCTTCTCTCCCTCTTCTGCCTCCACAACTTTAGCCTCACTTGGTTTTGTTTTCAGTTTTGTTACTTTAGTGTTGTGTTTGGGCTTCTCAGCCTCTGCCAGTGCTTTTATAGCGTCAAAGTCCCTCTGGACAGAGTTGAGGCTGGCCTCACTTCCCTGGAACATGACCGTGCCGTTGTGGTACACATTTACAGTGAGGAGTGTGCCGTCACTCTCATCCTCCTCATATATTGTTATCTGTCTCCCATTACAGATACCATTCTTTTTAAAGTGCCTGTAGTGCTGGCAGATAGCACTGTGCCAGGCCTCTGTACAGTCTGTATATAGGAGCAGGTTTGTTGGGGTACACCTGTCTCCTATCTGGGAAAAATCTGCTATTAGGATCTCTGGACTGTTCCTCAGCAGTTTGTGCTTGAATTCTTTCCTTGCTGCAGCACTTTTGACACTGTCAGGATACTGTACTGCAAGGGGGAGGGGGAGGGGCTCTCCCCTAGCTCCAGAAGATGGATACATTTACAACTGTCACTTTCCAACGGCACGATTATGCTTCTTCAGTAGCTAGCTAGCAGTAGATTTAGCTAACTGATTTTGATTACCAAGTAATTAAGTAATATATTCCAGATTATATTCCAGGTGATAAATTTAAGTGTAAAAGTCCAAAGGTAAAAAGTGCCTACCTCTTCACTGGTGGTGTTATACCTGTGGGTTTGTTTTTCCTTATTTTGTTTGCTAGCCTCTGTTAGCACTGCACTGTCTTCCTTGCTAGATCTTTCCACTTTCTTAGCTGGTCCTTGTTTTATCAAGATTTCTTGTGTTTTCTTCTCTTTTAAAAAATGTACATAGTTGTCCCTGTTTGTTCTTGTTCTTGATGTTCTGTTTTTTGATAATTTTCTTTGGTTTATCTCATTTTAAAATAGGATAATTAGTTTAATATTAAGAACTCATGTGAAGCATGACTGCTCCTCTCTCTCTCTCTCTCTCTCTCTCTCTCTCTCTCTCTCTGAGGTGGAGGGTGGCTGTGGGAAGAGGGCTCTCTGTATATTCTTTCTTGGGTATACTTCCTAAATCTTTGACTTTTGAACTTAACTTCTATAACTGTTTATGAGTAGTTCTTTTTTTCAGATAGTTGGTGTTGTGGAACAAAATTTTGTAGTTTGGTGGAGTTTTTACTGGTAAGACGCCGAGATGGCGTCTCTTTCAGACGGAGAGGACGTGTCTCTCCGTCATGGAGTAAGGTGTATAGCGGACAGTACTGCGTCGGTAGAAGACGCGCTGGTAGCGATTGCCGAACAGGTAGGAGGGGATAACATTGTTTCAGCTTCGCGTATGAATAAGGCGGTTGTGGTTTTTAAAAAAAAAATTAGTTTTGCTGCACAAATAATTGCAAGTGGGCTATGGATTAAAGGAGTATTTGTGCAGGTAAATCCGCTATCGGCACCAACGACGAGGGTAATTATTTCAAATATTCCCCCGTTTATAAAGAATGAAGCTATTGAAAAGGAGCTCTCTCGTTTTGGAAAGTTTGCCGGCCCCATGAAAATGATCCCATTGGGATGCAAAAGTGCGGAATTAAAACATGTTCTTTCATTTAGAAGACAGATTTTTATGTTTTTGAATTCACCTTCACAAACTTTGGACGTGACATTTCGTTTAAGACACGGTGAAGGTTCGTTTGTAGTGTTTGCTAGTACAGACAGGCTGAGATGCTTTGAGTGCGGGGATATTGGTCATATGAAGCGGGCTTGCCCCCATAAGGATCGTAAAGGTGAGGAGAATGTTCCCGGTGGAGTAAATGAAGAAAGGGCGAGGGAGGAGGCCAGTGAGCCTAATACACAGGCCAGCGCGCCTAATACACAGGCCAGCGCCGAGCCGGGCTGTCAGCCGAATGAGGATCCAGGTGAGGGTACGAGTGGTACGGGGGTGCGGGGTGCGGATGAGGTGAAGGAATCTGCGGAAGGGATTCAGACTATGGACAGAGTGGGGCGGTCTGAGGTAAAAGGAGCTAAGAGTAGCATACGCAGACAGAGGGGGGATACGAGCCAGTCCAGTGAGAGAAAGAAAGGAAGGGTAGATTGTGAAAAGGTTTCAGAAGGGGCCGACGTAAATGTAGGGGTAAGTGGGCAAAGTTTGGAGAATGTGGAGCCTACGAGATCTGTCCCGGAGACGTGCGGAGTAGCACCGGAGGTGGGGGAAGAGGTAGAAATGACTGAGTCAGATACCGGGAATAAAAGATTGGGTGATATGCAGGAGGAGGACGGGGAGTTATCGGACTCCTCGATTATCTCTGATATTACGGCCAGTCAGACGGGGGATGACATGCTTTATTCCCTCGCGGATTTAAGTGATTATCTAGATCTCACTAAAGGGAAAGCTGTCAACGTTTTGAATTCATTTCCGGACGGGAAAAAATTTGTGAGGTCGGCGAAGTATTATATGAGGACTGTGAGTTTAGATGTCCTGACGACACAAAAACGTTTTAGACTTAAAAAGCACTGTACGGCTGTTCGTAAAGGTTTGTGTTTGTAAACAAATGAAATGGATAAGGTGTATAGAATATTTGGTTTCAGAGCACCCTTGGTGGTTTTTTCTTTCTTTATTCTTCACTTTAAAATGGTGGTCATATCTCTTGGCTCACTAAATATAAATGGTGGTAGGGATGGGGGGAAAAGATTCTTGCTCTCTGGTCTTATTAGCCAAAAGAGGTTAAATGTAGTGTTTCTACAGGAAACACATACTGATACCAGTAATGAGCTGGAGTGGGGGGTTTGGTGGAGAGGGGATTATGTATTAAGCCATGGAACAAATGTGAGTGCTGGGGTGGCCATACTTTTCTCAGAAGATTTGGAGATAAATATTCAAACAAGAACTGAAATTGTGCCAGGGCGTTTCTTGATGGTAAATGCAACTGTGGAGAACCACCTGTTTGCATTTATAAATATCTACGCTCCTAATTGTGGCGCAGAGAGGGTTCAATTATTTAAAAAACTGGAGGAAGAGCTAGCAAAAATTAGTCAAGAGAGCATCATTGTGTTGGGGGGTGATTTTAATTGTACGGTTAATTTTACACAGGACAGGAATGGGGAGGAACCACACTTAGTTTCTGCAGGGCTGTTGGAAGGGATTTTAATGAAAAATAATTTGCAGGATGCGTGGAGGGAAAAGTACCCTACAGCCAGGCAGTATACATGGGTCAGAGCTGTGGGGAATAGGCTGAGTGCGGCCAGGCTTGATCGTTTTTATCTGCATAGGAGAAATTCAAATAGAGTCATCAAAGCTAACATTACACCATGTAGTTTTTCAGATCACCATTTAGTCAGTGTTTGTTTATCTGTTGCACAAACCCAATCACAGAAAACATATTGGAAGTTCAATCAAAAGCTCTTGAGAAGATACTTCCTTCTGTGAAATATTTGTAACTTTTTGGGAAGAGTGGAGGAGGAGTAAAACTCAGTATGAGTCAATAAGGCAATGGTGGGAAATTGGTAAAGCTCAAATTAGGGTTTTTTGTCAGCAATACACAGCGTTCACAACTAAGGAGTTGAACGGGGGTGGTGGGGAAACTGGAAAGGGATATACTTGGTATTGAAAGGCAGATGGCACTTGGGAGTGAGGAAGATCTGAGTTCAGTTTTAACACGTTTGCGCAGTGAACTTGGGGAATTATTACGGCAAAGAGCACACGGGGTAATGGTGAGGGCTAGGTACACGTTTTTGAAAGATATGGATGCTCCAAGTTCTTTCTTTTTTAATTTGAGAAGAGGGACAGAGAAAGGAAGCAGATGCATTGTCTGCAGTTACCTGATGGGAGGCTCTCCCATGATAGGGGGGAAATAAGGGAAGCAGCAGTGGGGTTTTATGAAGAGCTATTTAGTGCTGGGGATACTGATCAGCATCAGACCGATATTTTAATTCAAAATCTCCCCAGACTTGGGCAAGACCAGAAGACTGAGTTGGACAGTGCGCTGAGTTTGCAGGAGCTCACAACAGCGGTGCAACAGATGGCATCTGGGCGTGCACCAGGAGTGGATGGTCTGTCATCAGACTTTTACAAGCGCTTCTGGGGAATCCTCGGGATCGATCTCCTCGAGGTGTACTTGGAGTGTTTTGCGGCGGGAGAGTTGCCAACAAGCTGCCGTCGGGCGGTGTTGACACTACTGCCTAAAAAAGGGG
The DNA here is from genome assembly GCA_029718625.1 of Synaphobranchus kaupii. Taxonomy (NCBI): domain Eukaryota; kingdom Metazoa; phylum Chordata; class Actinopteri; order Anguilliformes; family Synaphobranchidae; genus Synaphobranchus; species Synaphobranchus kaupii. The sequence continues at coordinate 23,146,507 of CM056397.1, read as the reverse complement.
ACTTGTGTCTTTTGAAGAACTGGAGACCGGTCGCTCTTTTATGCACCGACTATAAGATACTGTCTAAGTGTTTGGCGAACAGGCTGAAGAAGCACCTTGCTGGGCTTGTAAATGCTGATCAGTCTTATTGTATCCCTGGGCGTTCAATCAGAGACAACCTGTTTTTAATTCGGGACATGCTGGATCTATCTAGGGAATGTGGTCTGGAGTTTGGTCTTATCTCTATAGACCCAAGAAAAAGCTTTTGATCGGGTTGACCATGGGTATTTGTTTCAAGTGTTGAATGTATTTGGTTTTGGGATTGTTTTGTTTCATGGGTAAAATTGTTATATTCACAGGTGTCATGTTTGGTAAAGGTTGGGGGAGGGCTTAGTAGACCAGTCGAGGTGCAGAGGGGGATAAGACAGGGTTGCCCATTGTCGGGTCAGCTCTATTCTCTGGCCATAGAACCATTGCTGAATCTTTTACGCACAAGGGTGAAGGGTGTGAGGGTTCCAGGGGCCGGAACAGCCGCAGCAATAACTATTTCTGCTTATGCGGATGACGTAACAGTACTGGTTCAGGATCAAGGGGATGTGCAGTCCCTAGAGGACTGTCTTCAAATCTTTGAGCAGGCTGCCTCAGCCAGAGTAAATTGGGACAAAAGTGAGGCTTTGTTAGGAGGCCTGTGGAGAGGAAGGACACTCCCTACACTCCCGGGGAATATGCAATGGGGTCGGAAGGGGTTGAAAGTATTGGGGGGTCCATATGGGCTCAGATGACTATGTGTTAAAGAACTGGGAGGGCATAGAGGGAAAAGTCTCAGGGAGACTAGAAAAATGGAGGTGGATCATGCCATGGATGTCATACAGGGGCAGAGCCCTTATAATAAACAATTTGGTGGCGTCCACACTGTGGCATAAGGTGGCAGTGCTAACCCCCCCTGATGAACTCTTACATGCTGTGCAGAGGACCCTGGTTAACGTCTTCTGGTCAGGTCAGCACTGGTTGAAGGCAGGGGTTTTATATCTGCCACTCCAGGAAGGAGGGCAGGGTCTTATTGACCTCGAGAGCAGAATGTCAACTTTTCGGCTGCAGGCAGCACAAAGGCTGCTGTATCACGAAGATGTCTGCTGGAAGGAACCAGCATGTAGTCTGTTGAGACGGATGGGGGGAATAGGGCTGGACCGCCATTGGTTCCTCATGAAGCCAGAGAACCTGGATACTGATGGCTGTACTAGTTTTTATAAGTCTGTGCTGAGGGCTTGGCAGGGCCTGCGGGTCTCCCGAGAGTGGGGGATGGTCCCAAGCCAGTGGGTCCTGGAAGAGCCTATTTTTTGTAACCCACTAATACCTCTGGGGCTGGAATGTTCAAATGCTCTGCAGTACCTGTGTGTAAGAGCAGGGATATGTAAGTTGGCTCACCTGTGGGGGCCCGGCTGGGTGGAGGACGGCATGCTCCATAGCAGAGAAAATAGGGGCTCATTCAGTGAGAACTGTCGGAAAACTCCTGGATGGTATAAGGACGGCTTTGCCTGTCACCATCCGGGAAATGCTTGAGAACAGGTCAGCTTCCCAGGAGGAAGAGGATGGGCTGGTATTCCCTGGTCTGAGAGTTTCCGCAGAAGTTGGGGAATGGCAGGAGAAAGAGGGCCACTTATTGTCCTTTGAGTCTCCTAAACTGGGGGACTTTGAGGGTGTAGACAAAAATAAATTGTATGTCGTCTGCACAAAGACACGGCATTTAAATTCCCTAAAAGAGGTTAAAGCAAAGCAAGTGGCAAGAGCTGCTTGGAAGGGGGGGGGTTTACCAAGGGGGGCATGGAGGTTGTTCTACAAGCACCCGCTACCCAAAAGGTCGGGAGACCTTCAGTGGAGAATTGTTCATGGGGCAGTCAGCCACAAATGTTCACCTGGCACATATGGACCCAGGGAACAATAGGGAGTGTCCTTTTTGCTCAGACATTGAAACAACAGCTCATATTTTTACAGAGTGTAAGAGATTAGAAGAGTTGTTTGTTGTGTTGGGAGTGGTGTGTGGGAGACTGGATACAAGGTTTTCACCAGAGGTTTTTGTGTTTGGACCTGGGTACTCTTATAGTAACAGGTGGAAACTGTGTCTAGTGAATTTTATTTTTGGCCAAGCAAAGTTGGCAATATGGATCACTAGAAAAAATAAAATTAGGTCAGATAGGCCTATCTGTGTAAGACTCTTGTTCCGACAATTTGTCCTGTCACGGTTAAGAATGGAGTATGCATATGCTGACATGATAAATGACCATGAGGGGTTTAAAAGAGTATGGGCTGTGGGAGAGGCGGTGTGTGTATGTACAGAAGAGGGGTATAATGAGTGCCTTCCTTGAATACGGGGGGGGGGGGGGGGGGGCCTGTGGGGGGGTTAACTGTTTGTTTTGGTTTTTGCTAATGATTTATACCTTCTTTGTTTGTTTCTAGTGGGAGGGATGTTTTAATTTTAAATTGTAATTTTTCTTTTGTTTTTTTATTTAAAAAAAAAAAAAAAAATATATATATATATATATATTTTTTTTTTCTTCCCTTTCTTGCTTTGTAATTCTTTGGTTTCTGAAATGTTGAAGGAATTTTTGTTTTTGTCTCCTTAAATGTGTTCAAAATAAAGGAGAATCAAAGGTCTCTCTCTCTCTCTCTCTCTCTCTTTAGCTGTAAAGTAGGCACTCTATGTAACCTTCTCTCTTTTCAACTTTTGAATATTAAGATTTAAAAAACTTTATAGTGTGACACATGATTGTGGTTGTTTTAATTGAGCTTTATATTCCTCAAGAAAATTTTTTTTTTTAAACTAACAAGAAAATAGAAATTATTAGCAAATTATGTTTTAAGGTTACATAGAATACCTATATTATTGCAAGACCCCCTTGTGGAGAGAATAAGAATGTTTTTCCATTTCTAATGAGGTATCCCTGCCAGATTAATACATCTATTAATTCTCTCTTGATTCTCTCGCGTTATTTTTAAAAAATCGAAATAATGGGAAAAAATCTTAGTGGACGTATTGATTGCGCACCCGCCTATGGTCTTTACCAATGTCCAAATGCTGAGAGAAATATTTTGCGTTCTCTGTGTGACAGATGCACCAAAACTTCGGAGGATCTTCTTAATGAACCTATTGCTCCATAACAAACGTTTCAAGCGCTTTCACCCAATAATTCGGGAGATAAACCAGTTGCACATTTTTAATGGTAGGTTACAAAGAATACCTATACTTATACCTACATATTTTTCATACTTTGTTTTCTATAAATGTATTTATAAGAGGGAACAGGGAATTGGTGTCTATACCCTATCTGATAAAAAATATAACATGTATAGATTCATAATACATTGTTCATGGCTGTAGTCACTCAAAGATAACAAATAGGCACTCTTTGTAACCGATACTTTATAATATTCGTAGTTCACAGTATGTTGCTTATATCTCGACAAACATTCGCGGATATCTTGAAGTAGGACACATATTTACCCACGCGAGTAATTTAAACCGTATTTTATTGTTGCATTGTATTCATTTGTTTTAATTTCCTATTTTATAGGTATTCTTTGTAACTTATCCTAGGGTTAGGGTTGGGGAAACGACAAGTGACAGAGTAATAACACATATCAGATCTATTTTGTGGACAATTATAGGAATTAGTGTACTGGGGATAGAACGGTGGAATTAACATTTTTTGTGTAATTGTAAAAAATGTGTTGACCGAGGGATATTCGTTATTATTTGTGCTTAAGCCCTATTACACGTGTACATCGTTCACTTTCCAATCCTATAATTGGATAAAAATGCCCATAAAACGATAGGCCTATATATATATGCCGTTTTTATCATTTATATTAAGTTACCAAGAGTGCCTATTAGCAACCCGTGTTGCAGCTGCGTATACCTAGCCAGCGCATGCCACATTCTGTGACATTGTTGCGCAACGCGCTTATTGGTGGAACGTAGCAAGCTAGTTCGGTTTGACTGTTGTTCGCTAGCTAGCTAGCTAGCAACGGGATGAAGGCCTACACGTTACGATCAAATTTGTTGTTTCATTGTGTATTGTTTAAAGCACGTTTTGGCTCGAGTGCCCATATTGGAAAATGATTAAACGAATAGTTTTTACATTTTACAGTGCGTTTCATTAGGGACAAAACGTTGCTCACATCATTTATGTACCATTTCCCTTAAAGTGAAATTTGAACTTAGCACCTGATTGGTTGGAATTTTCGCCTGATTGACCGAGCTGCGTTATTACCGTTCCCCTGGTTCTGCTAAAGTCAAACGAGTGCAACCGGACCGAGTCAAGGAAAAACAACGTCAGTATCGGCTAAAAGGCTGTCATCAAGGGTCTTATGTATCAAACAAGCCTCAAACCATCACTCTGTTGCCAGATATGCAGTAGATATGGATGGATGACTTTAAGGGTTGTTTCTCGTGGTTAATTCTTCTATTGAACTCTATGGAAAGATAAGTCAGGAGAAACAACCCTTCAAGTAATAACATAATGTAGGATATTTAGTATAGGCACCAGTGCTGTGAGTCAGAGTATTTATTGGATCCAAAAATATGGTTTTGGAATGTTAAGGCCCTATTTCATAAGAGACGGTAGGTGAAAATCTTATGAAATCTAAATTTTAAGGCACAATACTCAGACACACCCACCTCTCATTGCAAATATCCTTCTCTAAACATAGGTTATTTAGTAGAGACACACTGTAGGGCACCACTGCTGTGTGTGAGAGTAGTTATTGGATCAAAACATATGGTTTTTGGAATATTAAGGCACGTTACTCAGACACACCCACCTCTCACTGCAAATATCCTTCTCTAAACATAGGCTATTTAGTATATAGACACTGTAGGGCACCAGTGCTGTGAGTCAGAGTAGTTATTGGATCCAAAAATATGGTTTTGGTATATTCAGGCCCTATTTCATACAAGTCGGAAGGTGAAAATCTTCGAAAATCCTAATTTTAAGGCATGTTACTCAGACACACCCACCTCTCACTGCAAATATCCTTGTCTAATCATAGGTTATTTAGGACAGACACACTGTAGGGCACCATTCCTGTGTATCAGAGTCATTATTGGATCCAAAAATATGGTTTTGGAATATTAAGGCCCTATTTCATACAAGTCGGAAGGTGAAAATCTTCGAAAATCCTAATTTTAAGGCACGTTACTCAGACACACCCACCTCTCACTGCAAATATCCTTGTCTAAACATAGGTTTTTTAGGACAGACACACTGTAGGGCACCATTCCTGTGTATCAGAGTAGTTATTGGATCCAAAAATATGGTTTTGGAATATTAAGGCCCTATTTCATACATGTCGGAAGGTGAAAATCTTAGAAAATCTAAATTTTAAGGCATGTTCCATAGACACACCCACCTCTCACTGCAAATATCCTTGTCTAAACATAGGTTATTTAGGACAGACACACTGTAGGGCACCATTCCTGTGTGGCAGAGTAGTTATTGCATCAAAAAATATGGTTTTGGAATATTCAGGCCCTATTTCATATAAGACAATGGGTGAAAATCTTAGAAAATCTAAATTTTAAGGCATGTTACTCAAACACACCCACCTCTCACTGCAAATATCCTTCTCTAAACATAGGTTATTTAGGACAAGCACACTACAGGGCACCAGTCCTGTGAGCCAGAGTAGTTATTTGATAAAAGAATATGGTTTTGGAATATTAAGGCCCTATTTCATACAAGACGGTAGGTGAAAATCTTAGAAAATCTCAATTTTAAGGCATGTTACTCAAACACACCCACCTCTCACTGCAAATATCCTTCCCTAAACATAGGCTATTTAGGATAGATGCACTGTAGCGCACCATTCCTGTGTGGCAGAGTAGTTATTGAATCAAAAAATATGGTTTTGGAATATTAAGGCCCTATTTAACACAATTTGATCGGCAAAAATCTTACGAAATCTAAATTTTAAGGCACAATACGCAGACACACCCACCTCTCACTGCAAATATCCTTCTCAAAACATAGGATAATTAGGACAAACACACTACAGGGCACCAGTCCTGTGAGCCAGAGTAGTTAATTGATAAAAGAATATGGTTTTGGAATATTAAGGCCCTATTTCATACAAGACGGTAGGTGAAAATCTTAGAAAATCTCAATTTTAAGGCATGTTACTCAGACACACCCACCTCTCACTGCAAATATCCTTCTCTAAACATAGGCTATTTTGTAGAGACACACTGTAGGGCACCAGTCCTGTGAGCCAGAGTAGTTATTTGATAAAAGAATATGGTTTTGGAATATTAAGGCCATATTTCATACAAGACGATACGTGAAATCTTAGAAAATCTCAATTTTAAGGCATGTTACTCAAACACACCCACCTCTCACTGCAAATATCCTTCTCTAAACATAGGCTATTTAGGATAGACACACTGTAGCGCACGGCTGCTGTGTGTGAGAGCAGCTATTGGATCAAAATATATGGTTTTTGGAATATTAAGACCCTATTTAACACAATTTGATCTGCAAAAATCTTACGAAATCTAAATTTTAAGGCACAATACGCAGACACACCCACCTCTCACTGCAAATATCCTTCTCAAAACATAGGATAATTAGGACAAACACACTACAGGGCACCAGTCATGTGAGCCAGAGTAGTTATTTGATAAAAGAATATGGTTTTGGAATATTAAGGCCCTATTTCATACAAGACGGTAGGTGAAAATCTTAGAAAATCTCAATTTTAAGGCATGTAACTCAGACACACCCACCTCTCACTGCAAATATCCTTCTCTAAACATAGGCTATTTTGTAGATACACACTGTAGGGCACCAGTCCTGTGAGCCAGAGTAGTTATTTGATAAAATAATATGGTTTTGGAATATTGAGGGCCATATTTCATACAAGACGATACGTGAAATCTTAGAAAATCTCAATTTTAAGGCATGTTACTCAGACACACCCACCTCTCACTGCAAATATCCTTCTCTAAACATAGGCTATTTAGGATAGACACAGTCTAGGGCACCAGTGCTGTGAGTCAGAGTAGTTATTTGATAAAAGAATATGGTTTTGGAATATTAAGGCCATATTTCATACAAGACGATACGTGAAATCTTAGAAAATCTCAATTTTAAGGCATGTTACTCAAACACACCCACCTCTCACTGCAAATATCCTTCTCTAAACATAGGCTATTTAGTACATACACACTGTAGGGCACCATTGCTGTGTGTGAGAGCAGCTATTGGATCAACAAATATGGTTTTTGGAATATTAAGACCCTATTTAACACAATTTGATCGGCAAAAATCTTACGAAATCTAAATTTTAAGGCACAATACGCAGACACACCCACCTCCCACTGCAAATATCCTTCTCAAAACATAGGATAATTAGGACAAACACACTACAGGGCACCAGTACTGTGAGTCAGAGTAGTTATTTGATAAAAGAATATGGTTTTGGAATATTAAGGCCCTATTTCATACAAGTTGGAAGGTGAAAATCTTCGAAAATCCTAATTTTAAGGCACGTTACTCAGAAACACCCACCTCTCACTGCAAATATCCTTGTCTAAACATAGGTTATTTAGGACAGACACACTGTAGGGCACCGTTCCTGTGTATCAGAGTAGTTATTGGATCAAAGAATAAGGTTTTGGAATATTAAGACCCCTATTTAAAACAATTTGATTGGCGAAAATCTTACAAAATCAAAATTTTAAGTCACGTTACTCAGACACACCCACCTCTCACTGCAAATATCCTGGTCTAAACATAGGTTATTTAGGAGATACACACTGTAGGGCACCAATCCTGTGTATCAGAGTAGTTATTGGATCAAAGAATATGGTTTTGGAATATTAAGGCCCTATTTCATACGAGACAATGGGTGAAAATTTTAGAAAATCTCAATTTTAAGGCACGTTACTCAGACACACCCACCTCTCACTGCAAATATCCTTGTCTAAACATAGGTTATTTAGGACAGACACACCATTCCTGTGTATCAGAGTAGTTATTGGATCAAAAAATATGGTTTTGGTATATTCAGGGCCTATTTCATACAAGACAATGGGTGAAAATCTTACAAAATCAAAATTTTAAGGAACGTTATTCAGACACACCCACCTCTCACTGCAAAAATCCTTGTCTAAACATCGGTTATTTAGGACAGACACACTGTAGGGCACGATTCCTGTGTATCAGAGTAGTTATTGGGTCAAAAAATATGGTTTTGGAATATTCAGGCCCTATTTCATACAAGACAATAGGTGAAAATCTTAGAAAATCTCAATTTTAAGGTACGTTACTCAGACACACCCTCCTCTCACTGCAAATATCCTTGTCTAAACATAGGTTATTTAGGACAGACACACTAGGGCACCAGTCCTGTGAGTCAGAGTAGTTACTTGATAAAAGAATATGGTTTTGGAATATTATTATGGCCCTATTTTATACAAGTGCACTGTTGTATCTGTTACAACCCTTAGGTGTCTAGTAACAAATTTCGAAGTTCCCATTGTGATGAGACTGCTGGACCACTTTGAGAGGCTGGTCTTCATCCCCGAGAGCAGTCTTCCTTCTGTGTCTCCCTAGTCGTGTCTTTGCCTCCCTGCTGTGACTTGTGAGCTCCCAAGAGTACAATGCAAACAGGTATCAAAAAGTAGGCATTTAGAATAGTGAACTAGTGTCAGCAATTACATAGGTTCTACATATCCCATAACAGACACACCAGACACAATGTAAAATAATGTTTATTTTATTTTCTATTCTAACAGAAATGTCAACTACAACTATTCACAAAAATTGAATCGAACAACAAGTTAACAAACAGTCAAAAACACAAAAACAGATTTGGTCACATAATATATATAATAAAATCAAAATACATAATTTTTTACATTTATTTATTTAGGTGTGGGGAAGTCTGTTGGAGACCCTTCGTTCATATTTTATTCTTGATAATATTTGACAGTAGGAAAACTTTCCCACAATGTCTCTTCCTTCTGTGGTCGCAATCAGGGCATCTTTAACCTTTTCCACCGAAATGGGCCCTCTTGAAATTATTTCCCCACACTGTGTTGAGATGATCTGTGAAAAATGGGAAGCATGTATCAAACCTGGGTCAAAATTAAGAAATAAAACACTTGTGGCATGAGAAATTGCTATTTTATTATGGCTGTGTCATAATATACAAATGTGCACCCCTGAGTATATGTCTGTTTTATTAATGCTATCATGTTTTTGAAGATAAGCCTTTAAGGAATTTGGATTTTTCTATCCAACCAGCCTAAAATTACAGTAGATCTAGAAAGTCCATAGCCTTGCAAGGCACCTCACCAAATTCTGCTTTGCACAATGCAGCGAAAACAGAGCTTGCAAGGTTAGAAATGTTCTGATTTTGTTGCCTTAGTTTGAAATCTTGATTAAACGGAAGCCCAGTACGACCTCACCATACCAGCGCCATACAGCCTTATTTTAAAATACTGGAAACCTTACAAGTTATATTGCCTGGCGATTAAAAATGTATTTGTTGTTGCGGTAAGTTTCTTACAAGTTATCTTTCGGAGACTTTTGGAAAAAGAAATGTCTCGCCGCCACTATTGCTATGGATGACAGCAAGCAACGAAAGCTGTGATATCGGTGAGTGGTGAACTATTTTTTGAGTTATCTGAAATTGTAGGGTCGATTCATATCACTTTAGTAGGCATCTGCGCACTATTTCATAAAAGGGTAATTCTGACCCTCAGTAACCAAATACAGTGCACTTTAAAGGTAATTGAACGGTGGTGTGAGATTAGTTATTATTGCTATGTACTCAAAGACATTTGTGGCTGCCACCGCATTAACATCACTGGAGTTTATGTACCAATCTGTAAAACTTAACATTTTGTTCAACTTACTTTGAGGTCAGTGGAAGAGAAAATTCTCTTCCCTCTGGCAGTGGTGGGCTTCAAATCGCTGGTGCTTGGGCCGGTACTTGGGCCGGCACTCTCTGTGTCGAAGGCCATGAGGTCTCTGAGGACTTCAGCTGCAGCTACCGATGTCCTCTCTCGCTCAACAAGCCTGATGATAAAAAATTGTGATGGGAACAATTCATTTTATGTTATTTTACATTTACATCACAAAGGTCATTGTTTTAAAGCGATAGTTCACTTTCTGGCATTTTTGGCTGTTATTTCATGTTGTTCGGCATTGTGTTCGATTGAGCAATATCATTTTTACATGCATAGACAAGTTTTTCGATACTCACATAGGGTTCTCCTCTGCATCTGGTGTCCGAGAACACGGCAGCTATGGGGCATCGGCAAGTATCCCGATGCCCCATAGCTGCTGTGTTCTAGGACACCAGATGCAGAGGAGAACCCTATGTATGTGAGTATAAAAAACCTGTCTATGTCCATAAAAACAGCAAGAAAGTGAACTATCACTATCGCTTTAAGCACCTACCTGTAGCTTTTGGTCGCGGTCTCCACCCGGTGGCACATTAGGTCCGACAGCTGGCTCTTCATAGCTGGGTGAGTCTCATGAATCTTGGAGACAGCCGACTTCCTCATGAGCGTGCTGGTGATTTCTCCATCTAACCCGGCTTTTCTCCAAGAGGACTGGACAGCTTTACATATCTGGCTGCTTTCCATTTTCTGCCCTGTCCAGGACACAAAGACCTCCACTGTGTCGCCTCTCTCCACCTGAGCCCGCACTGTGATGTACTTACACAGCCAGCCATAGACCTCCTCACTTAGGACAACCTTTGCTGGCCCTAAGTATGAAGCTGTTTTATGTTCTGTGACCGATATTATGGCCACGCCCTCCATTCTCCATATATTCTGCACCTGGTCCAATAGCATATTGGCCAGAACGCCAGAGCGGTTCGCATTGGTCAGTAAGACCGAGGTCATAATCATGTCCCTGACCAGGACAAATTCGGTCTGGCTGACCTGCGCTTTAAGCGAATGTAGGACCGTGACTGCCTCTTTTGTTGCCTTGCTTTCTTTGAATGTTTTTACCATTTCAGGCGTTATCAGTTTGGACATGTCACGGTCCCCCTTCTCCAGTGCCCGTTTATTCCCCTCTTTTCGATAAGAGGCCACCCACCGCCCCACTGTGTCGATCATATCTCTCAGTTCCTTTTCCAGAGGACTTCCACTGTAGATTTGGAAGTGGAGGTAGTGGCGGACACTGCAGAGATACGACTTTATTGTCCCAGGTAGGAACTTCTTATTTGCTGTATATTGTGTAAGAAAGTCCTCCCGGAACTTGACTTTATTCAGCAGGCTGTTCGGCAACAGTTTCTGTGGATCAATGACCGACACCACAGTTTGCACTTGTGTTCTGTGCTGCCGCGCACTTTTGGTGCTTTTCATCCCTCCATCCACCGATTGAAGCCAGCCTTCAAAGCTGACTGAATTTTGCTTCAGATTTTCAGAATCGTTAGCCTTTTTTGGGTGGGTTTGCCGGGCCTTCAGTAGCAGCTCCCGGTAGGCAGCATCAGCTTTGGTGATTTTGTGGAACTTTTTTAAATGCTGCGGGCATTTGTTTCACCATGCCATGGCACCCTTCTACAGGGCATGGCCGTGCGTGATGATAATCTTGTTTTCTGACATGCTGCTGCTGCTGCTGTGAGGTTCGCAGTCCGAACATTTGGACGGCATGGACTGCCCTTTCTTTTTTCCATTTATGGATCTGCCGCAGGTGTCGTGGTAGGTACACCACTGTGGTCCCACACCCTTCCACAGGGCACACCTTTGGCTTCCTTTTCTTTCCCGTCTTCTCCTCACTGACGATCCTTGACAGGGCCTCCTGCGTCGTCATCTTCTTTGATTCTTTCTCTTTTGAGGGCTTCACCTCCACCTCATCAAACAGCTCTTCGCTGTTGTATCCACCTTCACTTGAAGTACTTTCCTTAGAGGGAGAGTACTCGTCGCTCCCCTCCAAACTCTCCTCCATGCTGCTCTCTGAATAAAATAGCTCTTCCATCTGATAAAGAATAGAGAAAATGGCATATTATGGATACATGCTTCATATATTTTGACATATAGCACTAAATGTCTGGACTGTGAATCACAGGAGCTGGACAACAGAAATGGAAACACTTAGGTAAATTATATGGGTTGTACTTTCCTCATATGTTTGGAGTGCTCTCTCTTTTTCACATCACTGTACATGAGAAACGTTTTTTAAACAATACTGTTTTTGTAACACTCTTTTGTCTTGGGGAGACCCACAGCAGGAACGAAGTGCTATTACACGGGATGAAAGTGATCACTGAAACTATGTTTGTTGTGGTTCACACTGACTCTGTCTTCTAAGGGGATGAGAGCACTCCAAACATATGAGGAAACTGCAACCCATATAATTTCACAGCCACTGAAATACTGAATGATTGTGGATTGGGTTGGTTGGATAATTGAACATTCCATATAGTACAGCGGCTAAGGGCCTTATTTCAGACCCATCTTGCATTATATGATGAAGGCGTGCAATTTGGACACAGCTCGGGGAGATATTTACAGATATTCTTTGTTGTTTTGGCTCTGTACTCCAGCACAATGTACTTGAAATAAAATAATAACTATGAGATTAAAGTTCAGACTCTATGGTTTAATTCGAGAGCATACACATTCATGTCAGGTGAACTATTTGGCATTTATAGCCCTTAATATGCATAGTCCCCCTACTTTAAGAGGTCAAAAGTAATTGCGTAAATTAACTTTAACCTAAATAAAGAGATGTCGCTATTGTACGTTGCTTTGAATAAAAGTGTCTGCCAAATGATTGTAATGTAAATGTTAATAAAGTTACCATATTCAATATTTGGTCACATACACTTTGGATGCCGTAACTTCCTGAAGTCTGTGACTCATCAACATCACCAGACTCTTTATATCTTATTTTCAGGTACCCTTACAAGCGATACTAAAACCTCTCTGCATTTGAATGTATGTCTATGGGAATTTTTTATTTATTTTTATTTGTATTTTTTTGGGGGGGGGGGGGGGCTAGATTCAGCTGTAAATTACTCTGGTACAGTATGGAGCACATGGTTGCCTAAATGGCTGTAAGTCATCAAGGGTCTGTTGTATCAAATGAGCCTCAAACCATCACTCTGCTGCCAGGTATGCAGTAATTATGGATGGATCATTTTAAGAGTTGCTTCTCCTGACAAATTTTCCAATTGAACTCTATGGAAGAATTTGTCAGGAGAAGAAACCCTTAAAGTGATCCATCCATATGTACTGCACATCTGGCAGCAGAGTGATGGTTTGAGGCTCATTTGATACTGCAGACCCTTGAGCACAGTCTGAATTGTAATCTCATAGTCATTGTCTTATTTCAATTACATTGTGCTGGAGTACTGAGCCAAAACTACAAAGAATGTCTCAATGTCCACTTACTTACGGTCAGAACTGTATGTGCAATTGTGCCGAAGATGTACCTTGATAACCATACTTTTTACAGATATTTCAAGTGTAGTTTCAGCATTTTCAATTGAAACACTTTTCTTAAGTTACAGTATTATACTCTGATGTCAACTGTATTTATAGCAGTACCTTTCGGAATGATATGTTTGACTGGTTAGAAACAAGTCTTCTCTTTATCCCAGTTTACCAGAAATGACGTAAGCTTTGGGTTAATAATGGAGGATAAAAATATGGAATTTCTTTTGAATACTTTCATTATTTTAGGTTAATTCTTGATACATAAGTGTAAATGTATTAAAACACAGCCCTTATTTGTGGTTTTTAAGAAAGAACTGAGGTTATATTGTAAGTCATTTAAATATATAAATAAGAGAACTGCAAAAAAGTTATTTCATAACATTGTGCCCTTAGATTTATTTGATGACCCCTAAGCAGCAAGTGAACTACATATTCTTTTATTTATTTTATTATATATTTAAACAAATGTATAATGTGAACATTTAAATTTGAGTTGGGAATTGGGGCGGGACGTTTGATAAGCAGGCTGCTTTTTCCCGTACCCCTTTTCGGCAGGTACTGTGTTTGTTCAGGGCATATTACAGAAATTGTGATGAAGTGTAACTATATGCGTGCCGAAATAAATAAATATATATATATATATATATATATATATATATATATATATATATATAATTTTGTGTGTTTAGATCGTGTGCTCCGTTTTGTAAAGAAAACAAAATGATGTATAATTTGCCTTGTATTGTTGTACCGTTCAAATTTTAAAAAAATTTAATAAAATAAAAAAAAGTCAATAGTGAGCCATTTCGGACACAGCCACAGGCTTCGCTCATGCAAGAGGCTTCGCTATCGCGTGGCTTGCCTCCGGGATTTGGCTACATTCGCGCGCATGCGCACCTTTCCTTGATCAAGCATGAGGCTTCGATGACCGTGCTAGCAAAAAGCAGCAGCCGGGCGTCGCCGCTCTGCCCGCTAGAAACTAAAGGCGAAGTCGGCTAAGCATTTGTGAATTACTTCAAACGCTAACTAATGGTGCCAAATGAACCATGCCGTTTTTGGGATGTTTTGATTTGCTAATTGTGATGTTTTTATTTGCCGATTAGGGCGCTCGTTTATACTCGATAGAAGCAGTGAGCTCCTCCCTCGCCCACCACGTGATGCGGGATAGCCCAAGATGGTCAAAACGAGTCCACCCAGTCAGTCATATCCGGCATCGATTAACCGTTAGATCTATAGCTATCGCTTGAACTGCAAATAGCAGTTGCGGTCACTCAATTTGCGATTAATCAATACCTAACGTTAACGTTAACCCTAAACTCATCAAGTCTCCTGTGACAGTTGGCTAGATAGCTAGGTTAGTGGGTAACGTTAGTGGGTAACATTAACATTACTGGTTTAAATTTAGCCTGAGTTTTGCCGGAGAGCATCAATTTTTACACGAGCAAGCTGCTTAACTAACATAAATGAATGCACCCTTTCATTATAGTCTAATAAAGGTACACATACCTTGATGTAAAACTTAATGTTAGCTCAACATCTGTCCTAAATTACCTTTGCATTTATTGATTTTACAAATAAATTATATTTTGATCAAATATTGTAGTACACTATTAGTATGAATAAATAATTTTGTAGTTTAACATGCCTGCCAAAATTACTTTTTGTATTTATTGATTTTACAAATAAATTACTCTTTCCTCAAGTATCGTACATTATTATAATCAGTTTAGTTAAACTTTGTATTTATTTTTGTATTTATCATGCTTGATCATGCTTTATCATGCTTTATCATGTCATAATGAAATGTACCCACCTTTCAATAAGTTCTCCTCTCATCCCACAGAGGAAAACATCTGGACAGTCTTCTTTTATAGAGTGATGAGTAAAACAATGTCACTCATTGGCCATTGTTCTGAAGCAGTGGTAATATGATTGGGCAAACATTCTAGAGAGAACTTTGAAACACTGCAGGTTACAGTAGGGGGTCCTGTAACCTAGAACCTAGTCCTATAGAGAACTTTGAAACACTGCAGGTTACAGTAGGGGGTCCTGTAACCTAGAACCTAGTACTAGAGAGAACTTTGAAACACTGCAGGTTACAGTAGGGGGTCCTGTAACCTAGACACTGTTATGGGAGGGAGCTGTGTAACCTGTGGGGAAACGCAGATTCTGCAAAAAGTGGAAAAAGATTGCAGTGGAGAAACAAACAGAAACCGTGTAAATAAATTATAACATTTTTTAAATTATTCATTCAATTTTCATCTGAAAGAGCAAAAGTGGGTGCAGATCCAGCCCTACATGTTTGAACCACAGAACTGTTATACAGTAATTAAATAGGGACCATATAGATCTGTGCAGCTCCCTGTAGGATTCTCAATGCCTGTGATGAAAATCACTGTGTATCATAATGGAAATGACAGATTTTTTATCTATTTAGTCAGAATTGCTTATAATAATTACAATTACATTTGCTTATAACTTGAATAGTTTGAAATAAATATATTCTACAAACATTTTTAAATAGTACTTTTTTATTCATCTTTACAAGGGTGTTCAAAGCATGCAACATTCTTTTGACAGTGACATATGCGATGAGATGATTTAATAACTTAAATCACAGGTCCCAAACAATCCAACATTTGTATTAATAGAAAATATTAACAGTAACCTGCACAACTGTCTATATTATGTTTCTAAATACACAATGTATACAATACTGTTATGCAGTACTAAATATACACTTTACAACAGACTATTGGGGTGGTGTCATCATGTCAGAGGCAGGGCAGAAATATCACCATTTCTTCACTCAATTAAATGCCAGCAAACTTGTTTCTTGGTGTGTGTATGAGTCAAGTAAGTTATAAGACCATGGGTTTGGGATAACACTGTTTAAAAGACACTGAATATCCCTTGTAGCATGGTATAGTGGAAGTGGACAGTGTATGTCACCACCCAGACATTGCTTAGATTACACCATGCATGTCTTTCTCCCCTCTCAGCCATTGACTTCTGCAGCTATCGCAAAGTCACCATAGGCCTCATAGTGGCTTCCCTAAAAAAAAAAAAAGCCAGTCAACTTTGTCGCAGTACCAACCAATCAGAAGCAACGCCGCTCTAGATTGAAAAAAAAAAAAAAAAAAAAGGGTCCGACAAGCTCGCGCTCTTTTCTGTATTTCTGTTCCAACATGGAGGAGCAGCTCATTGTGGTGGTGTCAAACCACCCAATTCTGTACATAACAGTGATGAATACAGGGATGTTGGAAGGAAATTTGCGGCTTGGAGCAGAATTGCAGAGAATTAGCTAGCTAGCAGGTTGTAATGAGCAGTAACGTGCAGTGACGGTAGTGCTGTAAGCATTGCTTAACCATAGTCAGTGCATGCAAAGGTGCTAAAATATAACGTCTTCATATAAAATATTACATCCCCACTATTGAAATTATGCGGTAAAAAGCCTGTCTTTAGTTTTAGCTCTATCACGGTGGCCCGCTAGGGGTGGGTCGTCGACGTCCCAATTATAATGTTAGTTAGGGTATATATGTAAATATGATTAATTGTCTTTCCTCAGTTACTTCTCATTCTGATCTGTATTCAGGAGGAGCTATTTGCATTAATGAGCAGGTGTACCTAATAAAGTGGCCACTGAGTGTATGTGTAGGCAATATACCGTACATTTTGTGATTCAATAACTATCGGCGCGTATATGTCTTAATATCCCAGCCAGGTGTAGCCCAGCCCAGCCCAGCCCAGCCCAGCCCAGACCAGCCCAATTAGGACCAGCCCAACCAGGTGTAGCCCAGCCCAGACCAGCTGTAGCCCAATGCAGGTGAAAACTCAGATGGGGTCAAAGGAAAAAAAAAAAAAAGTGGCCATGACACCTTTTGAAGAGGGCTTGCTGCAGGCATAAAAAAATGCTTCCTGCACGACCTCTGCTCTTGTCCTACCTCCAACCCCTGCTATCTCCACTGAGGCAGATGAGGATGAGCTTTTTTTTCAAAGCCTGCTTCCAACCCTCAAACGCATTCCTCTCCATAAGAAGGCAGAGGTGAAATTTAAAATACATCAGATTATTTCTGAAAATATTGATTAAATAAAAATTTTAGTTTTTGCCAAATATTTGTTGAAAGAAGAGAAGGATATTTGCAGTGAGAGGTGGGTGTGTCTGAGTAATGTGCCTTAAAATTTAGATTTTCTCAGATTTTCACCTACCGTCTTGTATAAAATAGGGCCTTAATATTCGAAAACCATATTTTTGGATCCAATAACTACTCTCACACACAGCAGTGGTGCCCTACAGTGTGTCTATCCTAAATAGCCTATGTTTAGAGAAGGATATTTGCAGTGAGAGGTGGGTGTGTTCGAGTAACATGCCTTAAAATTGAGATTTTCTAAGATTTCACGTATCGTCTTGTATGAAATAGGGCCTTAATATTCCAAAACCATATTCTTTTATGAAATAACTACTCTGGCTCACAGGACTGGTGCCCTACAGTGTGTCTATCCTAAATAGCCTATGTTTAGAGAAGGATATTTGCAGTGAGAGGTGGGTGTGTCTGAGTAACGTGCCTTAAAATTGGGATTTTCTACGATTTCACATATCGTCTTGTATGAAATATGGCCTTAATATTCCAAAACCATATTCTTTTATCAAATAATTACTCTGACTCACAGCACTGGTGCCCTAGAGTGTGTATCTACTAAATAGCCTATGTTTAGAGAAGGATATTTGCAGTGAGAGGTGGGTGTGTCTGAGTAACATGCCTTAAAATTGAGATTTTCTAAGATTTCACGTATCGTCTTGTATGAAATATGGCCTTAATATTCCAAAACCATATTCTTTTATCAAATAACTACTCTGGCTCACAGGACTGGTGCCCTACAGTGTGGATCTACTAAATAGCCTATGTTTAGAGAAGGATATTTGCAGTGAGAGGTGGGTGTGTTTGAGTAACATGCCTTAAAATTGAGAATTTCTAAGATTTCACGTATCGTCTTGTATGAAATAT
>CM056397.1:23090887-23127569 GCA_029718625.1 Synaphobranchus kaupii | reverse complement strand
ATGTGAGTATGTATTAATGGTACACACATAATGTAGCCCACATAAAAATGTGAAAAAAAAAAACAATGCGCCTTATAATTTACTTGCTTTCCTGTTCTCAAAATCCACATCAGCTAGCACATTATGCTATGCAGTTCATCTCCAACATGTTTCCCACCACTGAAAATTGTGGTGCTCCATCACTTATAAAAAGTTTTAACTTTTAAAAAACAGTAACTATAACAGTATCTAAGATAACAGGTATACCAGACAGCCAAGATGTGTACATTACAACTGCACTCCAGCCATATAACATCCCATACAGTAACACGAATATAGACTACCTGAAAACTCCCAGTTCTTACAGCATAAACCAAGGACAGTTTCTTAGCTGAACAGGCAACAACAAACCTCCAGGTTATAAACTACCTCAGGATGGCCATATAACATCACATCCTGTAATCTAAAAGTTTCCGGACAATAGGTATAAATGACAATATTTCCAAAATGGGATTCTCACAGGTCCCTGAAAGTGCCTGCCAGAGATTCACGACAAGCCATCGCTCATGGAAACTGTTATGCAAAAAGGGTAAATTTGCTTCGAAATCTAATTTCATTTTTTCTCCTGTAAAATGCTGCCAACCAATAAAGGGTCACTGCATCAGGTCACCCACACGATTCTTCAAATGCTTACATTTAATAAAATGGTGTATAGAACAAAGGTGGTTTCGGCTGTTTGTTTACATAACAGAAGCTAGCAAATATCATCCACCTCTAAGCATTACATTACAGGCATTTAGTAGACACTCTTATCCAGAGCAACTTACACAAATTTAGTATTTTTACATAGGATACATTTAAGCACCTTGCCCAGGTACAGGTGTGCTACCTGGGAATCAAACCTGCAACCTTCAGGTTATAAGCTCAGTTCTCTGTACATTATACTGCACTGTTGGACATTATCCACATTCTCCCTGCTGCCATGCTGAGAACATTTATTTTGATTGTCCTGTGAGTGCCAGTCAGTCGGTTAAGAACAGTCACAATTTCTGGGCGCAAAATGAATGCCGTGGTGAGACACCTGCCCCAGACCCTCGTCCCGTTGTCTTGGTTCAGAAGAGCATCGTTTCTTGTACCTTCCCTTGCCTGCCCCTCCACTCACTTTCACAATGGACCCCCCGGAGGTGTAAGCAGGTTTTTAGGACAGTCGGGCGAAGAGAAGACCAATCATCACCGTGATAGGGGGTGCCTGCTCCATCTTGTGAAACAACCTTGCTCCCTCCAGCATCGAGGCAATTCCAAAAACATTCTTGGGGAGGGCATCTCCTCTGCCAGCTCCGGCTCAAGTCGCTTCGCCATCTCCTCTTCTGGGTCAGCGGTCTACAAGATAATATAAAACGACTAAATACAAATGTGGCTATGCGGATTATTTGCTGCTCTGCATCATGGGAGTTTGCAGTGAGCAGCCCTGATCCAATATGTACTGCAAGTTATTCGTCTTTTTTTTTCTCTTTTTTTTTTTAAAGGTTTGCATCTTACATTCTCATCGTTATGTCTCAAAAAAGCCCCTCATAATTTTAAACAATATCCCCACAGATCATCCACATTTTAATAGAAAGCGCATTCAACTGAAATTTGATATTGCAGTTAAATGTGAAAGATTATGAGCACAAACACACACACACACACACACAATATCGTGATTCCAGCTAATTGGCCAGATGTCCTGGCAAACATGGTTCTGTAAAAGAATAAAACGTAAAACCAGTCTCTACAGGACAGAAGAAAACCTGGTAACCTGGTAACCTGCTAATTTACACCCCGTAAACGATGGCATAATGACGGTGAAATTTCAGGAACTTTCCTGTTCTTTCCACAAGTAGAGTATGCTATGCCTAAGAGGAAATTAACAGGAAACGATGGCCTGAATTTTAAAATACTTTTGGAAATTACTAGCCTACATAATGACAGCTAATGTCTTGTTATCTCCTCTAGAAAGTATGCTGTACCTAAGAGGAAATTAACGGGAAACGATGGCCTGAATTAAAAAAAATACTTTTGGAAATTACTAGCGTACATAACGACGGCTAATGTCTTGTTATCTCCTCTAGAAAGTATGCTGCACCTAAGAGGAAATTAACGGGAAATGACAGCCTGAATTAAAAAAAATACTTTGGGTATTTACTACAAAACAACAGCTAATGTCTTGTTACTTCCTCTAGAAAGTATGCTATACCTCCACATAGTTATTGCGTAAGAACCGATAAATATATGGAAACGACATATATTTTAAATCGGCTTGAGGAAATTAGGCCATAATGACAAATAATGTTAGATTCCTCAATTAAGCTCCCAAATCAACACAGCATCTTGTCTGTGATTATTCTGCATTGACTGCTCAACCGTTACGCCATGATAAACCTGGTTTAACCGTCATGCCATGATAAACCTGGTTTAACGGTTACGCCATGATCAACCTGGTTTTCTAATGAGTGTACATTCTGGGCAGACAGCAGGTGGGACTCTGGGAGATGGAAATAGTAATCTTAACATTCAAAGAGGCTCTGCTGCTTCTATCAAAGGTTCCTCATGGAGAAAGGCTACTGATCTAGGACGAAATAATTGAACAGTGTACTTCATTAAAAGATACAATGGCATTTCCCTTTTTATTAAGGAATCCTAACATCACTACATTACCACTAGAGAACTGTGTGATGGGAAAAGACCCAAGTAATTATTGTGTGGGCAGCACTACAGCAGCAAATTGTTAGGTAGGCATTGTAGTGCCACAGGACAGTTGCACCTAGATTTGCATTGCAAATACCAAATGTTGTGAATGTGTTTTTACAGTCCGTTTGATAAGTGTGATTTGTGCTTAAAGCACAGAAAATTAGCAAAAAATGACAGACTTTACCTGGGACTCTGTAAACAAGGCAGACTGTCAGGATGGAATGCATGTCAAAAGAGGCTCATGATTTCCTTTTCTACGCAAAGCGAAGAAATTCCATATCAGTGACACTGCCGGTCCAGAATGTTTTAATTCATCACATTTATCAATGCATTCCACTCCTCTGCAAGACAGACAATAGATTTTTCTTGGGAAAAAATCTGGCAGGAAATTAACCTCTTGGGCTTCCTTTTGCCCTTGTCTGTATCTGCAAACCTCTCCTTGCTGTTCGATGTAGGCCTAGGGCACCCTGCTTTGCGTATCTTCTGACAGTAGTTTCCCATTTTGAAACGGGTGAAGATCCTGGTTTCTTTAAACTGGGTTTTTTATTTTTTTATTGATTTATTTTTCCAACTGGTCTTTTGTAACACCAATTTGTTCATATGATAGATGTGCATTCGTGTCAAACGTAACACCTGCCAGTTTATCAGGTATTAGCCTTAGGGGCCATCCCATTTGCCTCATTCCTCCTTCTGAGCTCTGATTCGTCCACAGGAAATGATGAATAGGACCTGCCCAGTCTTTTGAACAGTCGTGAGATCATCTGTTGATGATGTAGAGGGAGTAGCCGACAGACAGCTGTCGGAAAGCTTTGGGTCTGGTGGCATTTGATGTATTAGCTTTCCTTTCGGTAGATCTAACTAAGTTGAACTCATTCTGAAAATCTGGATTCTCATATTGAATGATATTATCAGCTTCCAATGTGAATTTTCTCTTCAGCATTCTTCAACTTCAACAACTACTGTGTGAGACTGACTTTCAAGGACAACTTTTCAGATGAAATCAATCGCAGGTGAGACTCAAAACAACAATGACACACAAAAAAAAACTATACATTTCAAAATTAAATAAAAAGAAAATCGAGAAAACATCATAATAGTGATAACAGGAAAAAAAAAATACTTCAGAGAAACATGTACTGTCAGTGGAGCCAATATACATCTGGTTTAAGCCCTTACTCATTTCTACTCTAAATTGAACTGTAGGGACGTTTCTCTACAGATTCTGCGAGTCTTGGGTATGTGGAGAACATCAGCCTCTGTAGATGCATTAACACAGTCCGGTCACTTAGCAATGCCCATTCACCTTCAAGTGAAAAACATGAGCAGTTGGGTCAGAGTGACACACTCCCTGATGGATAAGCACTTATAAAAGGCCTCTCACAATGCTCTGTGCTCTACAATGTCCTTGCTATCAAGCCATTATATCTAGAGGGAGAGAAGGCTCAGGGGCTCCCAGCAACAATCTGGGATACCACCCCCACCTAAAACTTATGATATGCACCTATTGAGAGTCATATCGTATAGCTTTAATCAATATGTGTCTTTTTAAAAAATCACTCTGCAATGTGGTCAATTCAGACTTCTCTCTGGGAATCCAGTGAATCCGTACTTAAATTGAACGTGACTTAACATACCTTAACGAAGCTAAGAAGGCTAGAGATGAGACGGGAATAGTGTTATAAAAAAACATACTTTGGCCGAAGATTAAAATCTGGAAAGACTTCCAAACGCTCCTTTCAACTCAAGAAAAATGCCCCTTGTTGTTTTATGTTATGTAACAAATTCACCTATTATTAAAGGAAACACACTAAATGACGTACAATAATAATTAATAATAGTTTTCATGTCCATTTCCTCCAATTGACCCATCCAATTTAAAAGTGTTTGGTATCTTCTGGGGTTAGTTGTTCTTATCAGAAAATACACAGGGGAAGCTTTGGATGGCTAAATTTATTTAATCCAATGGAAAATATTTTTTTGGAATTCAAATTAGGCACACAAACTCAGGTCCACTGGGACAATTCTTTCCAAAAGATCACATAGAAGGTCAAGGGGAAGCCTGTTTCGGTGTGAAAGTGGAACGATCTATTTAAAACACAGTTTCTGCTAAAACACCTTCCTCACCTTCCAAATGTTCATTTCTTATGGGCTCTGATAAAACTGTCATCAAGGGACAGTTCTGTCCTGAGGGCAAGTGACCCGCTGTTGAGTTCAGTTTATTTTGAATATCTTTGTAACTTTACAGAGAAAAATCTATAAAAATGAGTCAACATTAAGGAACTCCTGGAATCACCGTCCCACCAAAGAAATACAAGCAATTGTGAAATGGTTTATAATATCCTGATTGTGATCCCAAAAATTGGATTCCTCAATTAGATTTTTGTCAAAAAACATAATTAAAATTTAACAACTAAGTCTGGACATTCTAAACAGGGCTATATACAAACATTTTACTAAGTACCATCTGAGAGTCATTCAACCAGCTCCAAACAAAATACGGAATTCATAAAACCCATCTGACTTTCAGACACACAACAGTGTCTACATTCACAGAAATAAGTCGATGCTTCATACACTCTTCACCATCATCTGCAGAGTCATGTAAGGAAACATCGGCCAATCCACTTCAATTCCAGCTTCATTATTCAAAGTTAGTCTATTATAACAAATCAACCCTGCTCAAAAACCTCCAGTAGAGAGGAGCAGCGATACCTACTTTGGTGCGCCATAAATATTGAATACGCAGGGAATTAAATAAATTTCATAATTTTTCACATGGCGTCGTAAATGGCCAAAGTACTGACACAGCCAGCAGGGTTGTAATAAAAATCACAGTGCACTCAAAGAGTTAGCTCTTCTGATGAAAATGTCATGAGTTAACTCATCATGTAGCCTCAACAAATTTTTGATCTTTTTAAAAAATCTAATTCATTATTTTTTCTCTTTTTTCTAAGATCATACACAGACACTGCAGATAGAAGGCAAGGGGCTACTATAATGTTTGCGATTCTGGGAGAAAAGGATCCGGGGTTCCCAGCAACAACCTGTGATACCACCTCCGCTTAAAACTTATGATATGCACCTATTGAGAGTCATATTCTATAGCTTTAACAAATATGTTTTTTTTTTTTGATTTTTTTTTTTTTTGTGACCAATTCAAACCTCTCTGAGAATCTAGTGAAACTGAACTTAAATTGAATGTCACTTAACATACCTTACCGAAGCAAGAAGGCTTTTGTTGATTTAATATAATGTTCGCTATTCTGTCTGTATTCTCCGGTAATGATCGGCTGGTTTGTTGAGGAAAACGGGCCGAGCTTGCAGGTGTTCTTCGTGAGATCCAGGTAAAAGGATTGCACCCTGATTCTTCATGAGATCCAGGTGGATCCTGATGCACCCCGCTTGTTAATAATCAGTCTGTAAAGGTTAATAATTGGAACATTATGTGGCTTTACTGCTTGTCAGTGCTTTGATTCAAATTCGGAAAGGAATTCGGCGAGAGCCCATTGAAATATTCCCATTTGCTCCTAACGCTCATCTGCTTTTTATATTATGTAAAGTATGGATCCTCTCGTCTCCTGTTCATAGTAGCCAATTTTCATCTTTTCTACTTCAAAAAGGGCAGCACAGCAGCTGAAGAGGGAAAGGTTGGAGCAGAATGTTGTAGGTATGGCAACATGACTGGTGTTTGGGCAAAAGTACACGTGCACTTGCAATGTTAGTGTTTACTGTGGCTGTGGCATATTAGTCAGATTTACTATTACCCCCAATAATAATAGCAATATAATATATTATATATAGCAGAGTAAGGATGGCCATGGTCGACTTTAGTCGCCCTCGGCACTTTAGACCGTTCATATTTTTGTTGACTAAAGTCGCTCGCGGCACTGAATGAGTTAAAGTGGAGTCGTTGCGTCAGAGTACATCTAGGCAGATGTAAGTGGGGGGAAAGTTGATAATAATTCCAGTGGCTCGAAGCTCAAATATATAGTAGGATCATATATAACTTAATTCAATAGTGGTGGAGCCGAATGTGATTTTGTGGTGGGGACACAAATTACTCTGCTGCCAGATATGCAGTAGATATGGATTCCTATTGAACTCTATGGAAAAATAAGTCAGGAGAAGAAACCCTTCAAGTTATCCATCCATATCTACTGTATTTCTGGCAGCAGAGTGATGGTTTAAGGCTTGTTTGATACGTCAGACCCTTGATGACTTACAGCCATTTAGCCAACCATGTGTTTCCATACTGTTCCAGTGTAATTTACAGCTAAATCTAGTCCCACCCCCCAATTCCCATAGAGATCCATTCAAATGCAGAGACGTTATAGTATCGCTTGTAAGAGTACCAGAAAATAAAATATCAAGTGTCTTTTGATGTTATTGGGTCACAGACATCAGGAAGTCATGGCATGCAAAGGATATGCAACCAAATATGAAACATTTAAAGGCACAGTCAACTTAGTGTATGTAAACTTCTGACCCACTGGAATTGTGATATAGTGAATTAAAAGTGAAATAATCTGTCTGTAAACAATTGTTGGAAAAATTACTTGTGTCATGCACAAAGTAGATGTCCTAACTGACTTGCCAACACTATAGTTTTGAGTGGTTAAAAATTTGTTTTAATGGTGTATGTAAACTTTTTATCATTGATTGTCTGTCCTCTTTGGCCATTTCAGGCCCCAGATCTCGTGATACATCGCCTGATTTCAGAACTAGGATTTCAGTCAACATGTTCTTTTCAAGTTTAATGGTTATTTGCTGAACTTGACTGGAGCAGACAAAAACAAATGAAAATTCATGTTGTCATAACAATTTAAATTATTAGTTGACTAAAAGGCAAAATAATTTTAAGTATAGATATTCAAACTTTAAATGTCAACATTTTTATCATGTTTAATTCTATATATTCAAGAACAACAAAAATTTTCAATACATAGATTCAAGAAACACACACGTGCACACACACACACACGCATACACATCTGTGTTTACTGTTCAGGTATCACTATATTTCCTTTGGAATAAACCTGCTCATAACAAACCTGAGCTTTCTCTATATATTCAAGAACAACAAAAATTTTCAATACATAGATTCAAGAAACACACACGTGCACACACACACACACGCATACACATCTGTGTTTACTGTTCAGGTATCACTATATTTCCTTTGGAATAAACCTGCTCATAACAAACCTGAGCTTTCTCGCTGCTTTAGAAGAAAAAAAAATCCAACCTGCTCTTGAACCCTGAATGTGGCACAAAAAAAGTCTCCATAGTGGAACAATCATTTACTTTAAGAGCCAATCAAAGTGTTCTGCCTGTGAAGAGGACTGCTCTTTGATTGGTTTGTGCATCGGCCAATGATCGACAGCCCCTGGCAGTTTCTAGACCCTTGTGGACCCATGAGGATTTGTGCAGCATGAATGGGGTGAATTTACAAGCCTTCACTCCACTATAGAAGTGTACTAAACATGCTGTTCCACTGCTTTTACAGCTATTATTAAAGCTGCTCCTGAGCCCAGAGATTCGCCCTGTGCCACCTACAACCACAATTTATTTAACAAATTGGGTGAGCAGGAAACTGATCGCTGCGACAAGGGGTTAGAGAAATCCGAGGGAAGACAAGCTTACAGAGAGAGGGAAGAGGAAACCGAATCAATTAAATTTTAAAGAAAGTGGAGAGAAAAAGAAAGAGAGAGTAGCAGGTAGTAGCATGCTAACTGCTTAGGGGTAGCATACTGGATAGCATCTTAAAAAAAAAAAAAAAAAAAGTATTTCTCTTTTTTAGACCTTTTCTTTAGTAAGGCAAGTTGTATTTTTTTTACACCTTTTTGTAGCACAGGTATCAACGGTGTGTGAGTGGGCCTTCCTCATGACTGACAGGGAAGCCCTTGTGGGTGAAGAGGACCACGCTAGGTAGGTCACCATTGCTAATGCCCTCTGGATCATTACTCCTAATCTAACCCTCCCCCCACCCCAAAGATCTCTCCACTGCCCCCCCACGTTAGTTCCACACCTCAATGTGCAAGGCCCCCACCAACACCGTTGGCCCATTATGTCAGCTCACAAAGACAGACTGATTGTGCTCGTTACACCAGCAAGGTCATTTAGCTGAGACCAGCAATCCCCGGCTTAATTAGGATGGGGTGGGTGGGGGACGGATCAAATCCGTAATCAGGAAGTAGAGCATCTGGAGGATACGGTCACCGTGGTTTCACCTCTCCGTACTGCCCCCTAGGCTCCCAACCCCCTTCTGGCACCTGCTACGGAGCTCCGTCGGCTACGATTGGCTCCCCGTTAGCAAGGGCTCCTGCTACATCCATGTCATGTGGGAAGGGGCTCCAATCTGATTGGCTGCTTTGGAATAAATCACAGCTACAAGCCTTTCTCTCTTTCTGCATTTGGGCAGCAATTTGAATTTTTTAACGTACGGCTTTAAAACACAATTCAGGAAATGTCTTCTTCCGGTTAATAGCAGCAGAATGAACAAGAGGCCAAAGATGGTCTTATCTGTGGTAACCGTCCCTCACTTTAAGGAACGCTGTAGGTTTTCAATTAGATTTTCCTTTGATAGTTTACCTTGTTTTCCGTAGTATTAATACATTGGAAGGAAAGTGAGCCTCTAGGCATTGCACTCTGAGGTGTGTGAAGAGGTCATACTATCATGTATGTGCATGTGTACCTGTTCAACCAATAAAATCATCAGTATCTGTAAGTGGGTTTGGCTTAAACTGGAAGTTGTGCAAATGAGGGAGAAGAAAAAGTAATGCTTTCAAGCCTAATGTGCACTTTCAAAGCACCGTACTCATGATTCAATACTGATATTTAATTATAAGTATAATAGCAGACAATTTCTTTATAAAGCTTTATTTTACAAACAATACTAACCTACATGTTCTAAATGATTAGCCATTATATACAGCTACATTTTCTATTAGTCTCTAAGTACTTCTATTAGTCTGAGCAAATCTTTGTACCTGTAGGTGGCTTCTGAAGACCCAGCTTTACCTGCTGCCAGCTCTGTTCATTAATGAATGCACCTGTCAATATGTTGAGAAATGCATTAAAACACGTTTAATTGCATGCAATAAATGGCTACTTTCCTTTCATTAGCTCCTTCGGATCAAGATAATTTCAGATGGACCATTACAGTACATTTGGCAGATGCTTTTATCCAAAGTGATGCACCATAAGTGCATACCGAAGGTCATTGAAACAACTACAACACAGGTCAGATAAAGTACAGTTCTATCATAATGTAGCAGCTATCCATAGACATGAATATCAAATCGAACTTTCATACTGAGCTATGGCTAAGTCTTAAAGTCTATAGATACAGCATTGTTATGGAAACAAAAAAAATGTTTTATAAAATACATCCACAGAGCTTGATGAAAGATGCAGAATAAAAGTATTGCTTTTCCCTAAAACAAAATATTGATTATGAATGTATCATTGCAAAAAAAATGTATGGGCCTTAAAAGAGTGCAGTGTTCATCTCTGTCTAAGACGGCAGAGTTTGGTTCCCGGTGTTGTGCCGTTCTTTTTTCGGCTCCCCTGCAGATCTCTCTCCCCCCTTCACTATAAACGTGCTAGCTAAGCTACACGCTATGCTATGAGCCCCTGCAGATCTCTCTCCCCCCTTCACTATAAACGCGCTAGCTAAGCTATGCGCTATGCTATGAGCCCCTGCAGATCTCTCTCCCCCTTCACTATAAACGCGCTAGCTAAGCTACACGCTATGCTATGAGCCCCTGCAGATCTCTCTCCCCCCTTCACTATAAACGCGCTAGCTAAGCTACACGCTATGCTATGAGCCCCTGCAGATCTCTCTCCCCCCTTCACTATAAACGCGCTAGCTAAGCTACACGCTATGCTATGAGCCCCTGCAGATCTCTCTCCCACCTTCACTATAAACGTGCTAGCTAAGCTACGCAATATGCTATGAACACCCTATGCTTTTCTTTGACTTATTTTCTCCAGTTAAAATTAAAACGATAATGGATTGTGATACGAGGATTGTTGTTGCTGTGTTGCTGTTATGAAATGCAATCTCCATTTGAGACACTAGAGGAGGTGAAATGCTGTATCTATAGCCTTTAAGGCTAAGTCAGTAAGAGGTAATTAACTACAACATCAAAATCAAGTCACTAGTGTTGCATGAGTATTAGAGAAAGAGAACTACTGAAAAACACGATGATATATACATTTACAGTTTTTGAATCACTGGAAAGTGTGACTTGTTATTCTGTTTAATGCTCAATCTTCACTATAAGTAGTATTAAAAATCACAAACATGACCGCCAGCATATGTACCACATTTAAATACCAACATGTTTCTGTTTTAAAGACAAGGAAATAAGAAAAAAAACACATCACTGTTTATGTATTTTTAAATGTAAATAAATAAATGACATACCTGCATATACAAGCTATAAGAGCTTCCAAAATATCGCTAAGCTGTAAAAAAAGAATCAGTATCAGTGCTCATGAAATATAAAAAGTAAGTCCACTCAGGCTAGAATTCTGACGCTGTTTTCTGGAACATTATTTCATAACTAAAATACAAGTTTTCCTAAAGGCAAAAGATTATTCTTTTAGATTTTTTCCCGTAACACAATCCCCACACAGTGCTTAAGGGAAACTAGATGTTGTATTACCTGTGAAAAATTACACTCGACATCCTGAGGTCAGGCCGCCAAAAGCTGAACTTCTCCAGGATCGACCTTGAGGGAAAGACACAGAATAGAATTTTGAAGTGTAGTGAGAAAAAAGTAACCATAGTGGTGAGGGGGGAGAGAGAGAGATAGAGAGATAGGTAGAGAGAGAGAGATAGGTAGAGAGAGAGAGAGAGAGAGAGAGAGAGAGAGAGAGAGAGAGATCTGTAAGGTATTCTTTGTAACCTATTTTAGGTATTCTTTGTAACCTGTAGGGATTCTATGTAACCTGTAGGTATTCTTCGTAACTTCAACAGGCACTCCTGTAACCTGAATAGGTATTCTTTGTAACTTCATAGGTATTCCTGTAACCTATAGGTCTTCTTGTAACTTGAGCCAAAAATATATTTCTGCCAAATTACAAATAACATTTTTTAAATGTTCTTGCTAAAATACCAATTAATTTCCTAAAATTAGACATTATTATAACTATAAATATCAATACCAAAATTCCAAATTTGGAGCCTTTTTCTGCATTTGTCAAAGTTCTCTCCATTCATTCTGATGGAATTAATCTTAGTCATTTTGAACAGAGTTATTAAAGTAAATTAAGTAGTTATTTGAAAATCTTACGAAATCTAAATATTAAAATTACGCAGACACACCCACCTCTCACTGCAAATATCCTGCTTTAAACATAGGATATTTAGGACAAACACACGACAGGGCACCAGTGCTGTGAGTCAGAGTAGTTATTGGATAAAAGAATATGGTTTTGGAATATTAAGGCCATATTTCATACAAGACGATACGTGAAATCTTAGAAATTCTCAATTTTAAGGCATGTTACTCAAACACACCCACCTCTCACTGCAAATATCCTTCTCTAAACATAGGCTATTTAGTAGAGACACACTGTAGGGCACCACTGCTGTGTGTGAGAGTAGTTATTAGAACAAAGAATATGGATTTGGAATATTAAGACCCTATTTAATACAATTTGACGGGCAAAAATCTTACGAAATCAAAATTTTAAGGAACAATACTCAGACACACCCAGCTCTCACTGCAAATATCCTGCTTTAAAGATAGGATATTTAGGACAAACACACTACAGGGCACCAGTGCTGTGAGTCAGAGTAGTTATTTGATAAAATAATATGGTTTTGGAATATTAAGGCCATATTTCATACAAGACGATACGTGAAAGCTTAGAAAATCTCAATTTTAAGGCATGTTACTCAGACACACCCACCTCTCACTGCAAATATCCTTCTCTAAACATAGGCTATTTAGTAGATACACACTCTAGGGCACCAGTGCAGTGAGTCAGAGTAGTTATTTGATAAAAGAATATGGTTTTGGATTATTAAGGCCATATTTCATACAAGACGATACGTGAAATCTTATAAAATCCCAATTTTAAGGCACGTTACTCAGACACACCCACCTCTCACTGCAAATATCCTTCTGTAAACATAGGTTATTTAGGACAGACACACTGTAGGGCACCATTCCTGTGTGGCAGAGTAGATATTGGATCAAAAAATATGGTTTTGGAATATTAAGGCCCTATTTCATACAAGACGATAGGGGAAAATCTTAGAAAATCTCAATTTTAAGGCATGTTACTCAAACACACCCACCTCTCACTGCAAATATCCTTCTCTAAACATAGGCTATTTAGTAGATACACACTGTAGGGCACCACTGCTGTGTGTGAGAGTCGTTATTAGAACAAATAATATGGATTTGGAATATTAAGACCCTATTTAATACAATTTGACGGGCAAAAATCTTACGAAATCAAAATTTTAAGGAACAATACTCAGACACACCCAGCTCTCACTGCAAATATCCTGCTTTAAAGATAGGATATTTAGGACAAACACACTACAGGGCACCAGTGCTGTGAGTCAGAGTAGTTATTTGATAAAATTATATGGTTTTGGAATATTAAGGCCATATTTCATACAAGACGATACGTGAAATCTTAGAAATTCTCAATTTTAAGGCATGTTACTCAAACACACCCACCTCTCACTGCAAATATCCTTCTCTAAACATAGGCTATTTAGTAGATCCACACTGTAGGGCACCAGTCCTGTGAGCCAGAGTAGTTATTTGATAAAAGAATATGGTTTTGGAATATTAAGGCCATATTTCATACAAGACGATACGTGAAATCTTAGAAAATCTCAATTTTAAGGCATGTTACTCAGACACACCCACCTCTCACTGCAAATATCCTTCTCTAAACATAGGCTATTTAGTAGATACACACTCTAGGGCACCAGTGCAGTGAGTCAGAGTAGTTATTTGATAAAAGAATATGGTTTTGGAATATTAAGGCCATATTTCATACAAGACGATACGTGAAATCTTATAAAATCCCAATTTTAAGGCACGTTACTCAGACACACCCACCTCTCACTGCAAATATCCTTCTGTAAACATAGGTTATTTAGGACAGACACACTGTAGGGCACCATTCCTGTGTGGCAGAGTAGATATTGGATCAAAAAATATGGTTTTGGAATATTAAGGCCCTATTTCATACAAGACGATAGGGGAAAATCTTAGAAAATCTCAATTTTAAGGCATGTTACTCAAACACACCCACCTCTCACTGCAAATATCCTTCTCTAAACATAGGCTATTTAGTAGATACACACTGTAGGGCACCACTGCTGTGTGTGAGAGTAGTTATTAGAACAAATAATATGGATTTGGAATATTAAGACCCTATTTAATACAATTTGACGGGCAAAAATCTTACGAAATCAAAATTTTAAGGAACAATACT
Source organism: Synaphobranchus kaupii (assembly GCA_029718625.1). NCBI lineage: Eukaryota > Metazoa > Chordata > Actinopteri > Anguilliformes > Synaphobranchidae > Synaphobranchus > Synaphobranchus kaupii. The sequence goes on along the minus strand of CM056397.1, from coordinate 23,113,385 downwards.
CAGACACACCCAGCTCTCACTGCAAATATCCTGCTTTAAAGATAGGATATTTAGGACAAACACACTACAGGGCACCAGTGCTGTGAGTCAGAGTAGTTATTTGATAAAATAATATGGTTTTGGAATATTAAGGCCATATTTCATACAAGACGATACGTGAAATCTTAGAAATTCTCAATTTTAAGGCATGTTACTCAAACACACCCACCTCTCACTGCAAATATCCTTCTCTAAACATAGGCTATTTAGTAGATCCACACTGTAGGGCACCAGTCCTGTGAGCCAGAGTAGTTATTTGATAAAAGTATATGGTTTTGGAATATTAAGGCCATATTTCATACAAGACGATACGTGAAATCTTAGAAAATCTCAATTTTAAGGCATGTTACTCAGACACACCCACCTCTCACTGCAAATATCCTTCTCTAAACATAGGCTATTTAGTAGATACACACTCTAGGGCACCAGTGCAGTGAGTCAGAGTAGTTATTTGATAAAAGAATATGGTTTTGGAATATTAAGGCCATATTTCATACAAGACGATACGTGAAATCTTATAAAATCCCAATTTTAAGGCACGTTACTCAGACACACCCACCTCTCACTGCAAATATCCTTCCCTAAACATAGGCTATTTAGGATAGACACACTGTAGCGCACCACTGCTGTGTGTGAGACCAGCTATTGGATCAAAAAATATGGTTTTTGGAATATTAAGACCCTATTTAACACAATTTGATCGGCAAAAATCTTACGAAATCTAAATTTTAAGGCACAATACGCAGACACACCCACCTCTCACTGCAAATATCCTTCTCAAAACATAGGATAATTAGGACAAACACACTACAGGGCACCAGTCCTGTGAGCCAGAGTAGTTATTTGATAAAAGAATATGGTTTTGGAATATTAAGGCCCTATTTCATACAAGACGGTAGGTGAAAATCTTAGAAAATCTCAATTTTAAGGGATGTTACTCAGACACACCCACCTCTCACTGCAAATATCCTTCTCTAAACATAGGCTATTTTGTAGAGACACACTGTAGGGCACCAGTCCTGTGAGCCAGAGTAGTTATTTGATAAAAGAATATGGTTTTGGAATATTAAGGCCATATTTCATACAAGACGATACGTGAAATCTTAGAAAATCTCAATTTTAAGGCATGTTACTCAAACACACCCACCTCTCACTGCAAATATCCTTCTCTAAACATAGGCTATTTAGGATAGACACACTGTAGCGCACGACTGCTGTGTGTGAGAGCAGCTATTGGATCAAAATATATGGTTTTTGGAATATTAAGACCCTATTTAACACAATTTGATCTGCAAAAATCTTACGAAATCTAAATTTTAAGGCACAATACGCAGACACACCCACCTCTCACTGCAAATATCCTTCTCAAAACATAGGATAATTAGGACAAACACACTACAGGGCACCAGTCCTGTGAGCCAGAGTAGTTATTTGATAAAAGAATATGGTTTTGGAATATTAAGGCCCTATTTCATACAAGACGGTAGGTGAAAATCTTAGAAAATCTCAATTTTAAGGCATGTAACTCAGACACACCCACCTCTCACTGCAAATATCCTTCTCTAAACATAGGCCTATTTTGTAGATACACACTGTAGGGCACCAGTCCTGTGAGCCAGAGTAGTTAATTTGATAAAATAATATGTTTTGGAATATTAAGGCCATATTTCATACAAGACGATACGTGAAATCTTTAGAAAATCTCAATTTTAAGGCATGTTACTCAGACACACCCACCTCTCACTGCAAATATCCTTCTCTAAACATAGGCATATTAGGATTAGACACCACTCTAGGGCACCAGTGCTGTGAGTCAGAGTAGTTATTTGATAAAAGAATATGGTTTTGGAATATTAAGGCCATAATTTCATACAAGACGATAAGTGAAATCTTAGAAAATCTCAATTTTAAGGCATCTCAAACACACCCACCTCTCACTGCAAATATCCTTCTCTAAACATAGGCTATTTAGGATAGACACACTGTAGCGCACCATTGCTGTGTGTGAGAGCAGCTATTGGATCAACAAATATGGTTTTTGGAATATTAAGACCCTATTTAACACAATTTGATCGGCAAAAATCTTACGAAATCTAAATTTTAAGGCACAATACGCAGACACACCCACCTCCCACTGCAAATATCCTTCTCAAAACATAGGATAATTAGGACAAACACACTACAGGGCACCAGTGCTGTCAGTCAGAGTAGTTATTTGATAAAAGAATATGGTTTTGGAATATTAAGGCCCTATTTCATACAAGACGGTAGGGGAAAATCTTAGAAAATCTCAATTTTAAGGCATGTTACTCAAACACACCCACCTCTCACTGCAAATATCCTTCTCTAAACATAGGCTATTTAGTAGATACACACTGTAGGGCACCAGTCCTGTGAGCCAGAGTAGTTATTTGATAAAAGAATATGGTTTTGGAATATTAAGGCCATATTTCATACAAGACGATACGTGAAATCTTAGAAAATCCCAATTTTAAGGCACGTTACTCAGACACACCCACCTCTCACTGCAAATATCCTTCTGTAAACATAGGCTATTTAGTAGATCCACACTGTAGGGCACCAGTCCTGTGAGCCAGAGTAGTTATTTGATCAAATAATATGGTTTTGGAATATTAAGGCCATATTTCATACAAGACGATACGTGAAATCTTAGAAATTCTCAATTTTAAGGCATGTTACTCAGACACACCCACCTCTCACTGCAAATATCCTTCTCTAAACATAGGCTATTTAGTAGATACACACTCTTGGGCACCAGTGCTGTGAGTCAGAGTAATTATTTGATAAAAGAATATGGTTTTGGAATATTAAGGCCATATTTCATACAAGACGATATGTGAAATCGTAGAAAATCCCAATTTTAAGGCACGTTACTCAGACACACCCCACCTCTCACTGCAAATATCCTTCTATAAAACATAGGTTATTTAGGACAGACACACTGTAGGGCATCATTCCTGTGTGGCAGAGTAGTTATTGGATCAAAAAATATGGTTTTGGAATATTAAGGCCATATTTCATACAAGACGATAGGTGAAATCTTAGAAAATCTCAATTTTAAGGCATGTTACTCAAACAAACCCACCTCTCACTGCAAATATCCTTCTGTAAACAAAAGGCTATTTAGTAGATCCACATTGTAGGGCACCAGTCCTGTGAGCCAGAGTAGTTATTTGATAAAAGAATATGGTTTTGGAATATTAAGGCCATATTTCATACAAGACGATACGTGAAATCTTAGAAAATCTCAATTTTAAGGCATGTTACTCAGAAACACTCACCTCTCACTGCAAATATCCTTCTCTAAACATAGGCTATTTAGTAGATACACACTGTAGGGCACCACTGCTGTGTGTGAGAGTAGTTATTAGAACAAAGAATATGGATTTGGAATATTAAGACCCTATTCAATACAATTTGACGGGCAAAAATCTTACGAAATCAAAATTTTAAGGAACAATACTCAGACACACCCAGCTCTCACTGCAAATATCCTGCTTTAAAGATAGGATATTTAGGACAAACACACTACAGGGCACCAGTGCTGTGAGTCAGAGTAGTTATTTGATAAAATAATATGGTTTTGGAATATTAAGGCCATATTTCATACAAGACGATACGTGAAATCTTAGAAAATCTCAATTTTAAGGCATGTTACTCAGACACACCCACCTCTCACTGCAAATATCCTTCTCTAAACATAGGCTATTTAGTAGATACACAGTCTAGGGCACCAGTGCAGTGAGTCAGAGTAGTTATTTGATAAAAGAATATGGTTTTGGAATATTAAGGCCATATTTCATACAAGACGATACGTGAAATCTTATAAAATCCCAATTTTAAGGCACGTTACTCAGACACACCCACCTCTCACTGCAAATATCCTTGTCTAATCATAGGCTATTTAGGACAGACACACTGTAGGGCACACACTGGGTGTGTCTGAGTAACGTGCCTTAAAATTTAGATTTTCTAAGATTTTCCCCTATCGTCTTGTATGAAATATGGCCTTAATATTCCAAAACCATATTCTTTTATCAAATAACTACTCTGGCTCACAGGACTGGTGCCCTACAGTGTGTATATACTAAATAGCCTATGTTTAGAGAAGGATATTTGCAGTGAGAGGTCGGTGTGTCTGAGTAACGTGCCTTAAAATTTAGATTTTCTAAGATTTTCCCCTATCGTCTTGTATGAAATAGGGCCTTAATATTCCAAAACCATATTTTTTGATTCAATAACTACTCTGCCACACAGGAATGGTGCCCTACAGTGCATCTATCGTAAATAACCTATGTTTAGAGAAGGATATTTGCAGTGAGAGGTGGGTGTGTCTATGGAACATGCCTTAAAATTTTTATTTTCTAAGATTTTCACCTTCCGACTTGTATGAAATAGGGCTTTAATATTCCAAAACCATATTTTTGGATCCAATAACTACTCTGACTCACAGCACTGGTGCCCTACAGTGTCTATATACTAAATAGCCTATGTTTAGAGAAGGATATTTGCAGTGAGAGGTGGGTGTGTCTGAGTAACGTGCCTTAAAATTTTGATTTTCTAAGATTTTCACCCATTGTCTTATATGAAATAGGGCCTGAATATTCCAAAACCATATTTTTTGATGCAATAACTACTCTGCCACACAGGAATGGTGCCCTACAGTGTGTCTGTCCTAAAAAACCTATGTTTAGACAAGGATATTTGCAGTGAGAGGTGGGTGTGTCTGAGTAACGTGCCTTAAAATTAGGATTTTCGAAGATTTTCACCTTCCGACTTGTATGAAATAGGGCCTTAATATTCCAAAACCATATTTTTGGATCCAATAATGACTCTGATACACAGGAATGGTGCCCTACAGTGTGTCTGTCCTAAATAACCTATGATTAGACAAGGATATTTGCAGTGAGAGGTGGGTGTGTCTGAGTAACATGCCTTAAAATTAGGATTTTCGAAGATTTTCACCTTCCGACTTGTATGAAATAGGGCCTGAATATACCAAAACCATATTTTTGGATCCAATAACTACTCTGACTCACAGCACTGGTGCCCTACAGTGTCTATATACTAAATAGCCTATGTTTAGAGAAGGATATTTGCAGTGAGAGGTGGGTGTGTCTGAGTAACGTGCCTTAAAATTTTGATTTTCTAAGATTTTCACCCATTGTCTTATATGAAATAGGGCCTGAATATTCCAAAACCATATTTTTTGATGCAATAACTACTCTGCCACACAGGAATGGTGCCCTAGTGTGTCTGTCCTAAATAACCTATGTTTACAGAAGTATATTTGCAGTGAGAGGTGGGTGTGTCTAAGGAACATGCTTTAAAATTTTGATTTTCTAAGATTTTCACCCATTGTCTTGTATGAAATAGGGCCTGAATATACCAAAACCATATTTTTTGATCCAATAACTACTCTGATACACAGGAATGGTGCCCTACAGTGTGTCTGTCCTAAATAACCTATGTTTAGAGAAGCATATTTGCAGTGAGAGGTGGGTGTGTCTGAGTATTGTCCCTTAAAATGTAGATTTTGTAAGATGTTTGCCGATCAAATTGTATTAAATAGGGTCTTAATATTCCAAAAACCATATGTTTTGATCCAATAACTACTCTCACACACAGCAGTGGTGCCCTACAGTGTGTCTCTACTAAATAACCTATGTTTAGAGAAGGATATTTGCAATGAGAGGTGGGTGTGTCTGAGTACTGTGCCTTAAAATTTAGATTTCATAAGATTTTCACCTACCGTCTCTTATGAAATAGGGCCTTAACATTCCAAAACCATATTTTTGGATCCAATAACTACTCTGACTCACAGCACTGGTGCCTATACTAAATATCCTACATTATGTTATTACTTGAAGGGTTGTTTCTCCTGACTTATCTTTCCATAGAGTTCAATAGAAGAATTAACCACGAGAAACAACCCTTAAAGTCATCCATCCATATCTACTGCATATCTGGCAACAGAGTGGTGGTTTGAGGCTTGTTTGATACATAAGACCCTTGATGACAGCCTTTTAGCCGATACCGACGTTGTTTTTCCTTGACTCGGTCCGGTTGCACTCGTTTGACTTTAGCAGAACCAGGGGAACGGTAATAACGCAGCTCGGTCAATCAGGCGAAAATTCCAACCAATCAGGTGCTAAGTTCAAATTTCACTTTAAGGGAAATGGTAGGCTACATAAATGATGTGAGCAACGTTTTGTCCCTAATGAAACGCACTGTAAAATGTAAAAACTATTCGTTTAATCATTTTCCAATATGGGCACTCGAGCCAAAACGTGCTTTAAACAATACACAATGAAACAACGAATTTGATCGTAACGTGTAGGCCTTCATCCCGTTGCTAGCTAGCTAGCTAGCGAACAACAGTCAAACCGAACTAGCTTGCTACGTTCCACCAATAAGCGCGTTGCGCAACAATGTCACAGAATGTGGCATGCGCTGGCTAGGTATACGCAGCTGCAACACGGGTTGCTAATAGGCACTCTTGGTAACTTAATATAAATGATAAAAACGGCATATATATATATACGCCTATCGTTTTATGGGCGTTTTTATCCAATTATAGGATTGGAAAGTGAACGATGTACACGTGTAATAGGGCTTAAGCACAAATAATAACGAATATCCCTCGGTCAACACATTTTGTACAATTACACAAAAAATGTTAATTCCACCGTTCTATCCCCAGTACACTAATTCCTATAATTGTCCACAAAATAGATCTGATATGTGTTATTACTCTGTCACTTGTCGTTTCCCCAACCCTAACCCTAGGTTAAGTTACAAAGAATACCTATAAAATAGGAAATTAAAACAAATGAATACAATGCAACAATAAAATACGGTTTAAATTACTCGCGTGGGTAAATATGTGTCCTACTTCAAGATATCCGCGAATGTTTGTCGAGATATAAGCAACATACTGTGAACTACGAATATTATAAAGTATCGGTTACAAAGAGTGCCTATTTGTTATCTTTGAGTGACTACAGCCATGAACAATGTATTATGAATCTATACATGTTATATTTTTTATCAGATAGGGTACAGACACCAATTCCGAAAATTGTTTCCCTGTTCCCTCTTATAAATACATTTATAGAAAACAAAGTATGAAAAATATGTAGGTATAAGTATAGGTATTCTTTGTAACCTACCATTAAAAATGTGCAACTGGTTTATCTCCCGAATTATTGGGTGAAAGCGCTTGAAACGTTTGTTATGGAGCAATAGGTTCATTAAGAAGATCCTCCGAAGTTTTGGTGCATCTGTCACACAGAGAACGCAAAATATTTCTCTCAGCATTTGGACATTGGTAAAGACCATAGGCGGGTGCGCAATCAATACGTCCACTAAGATTTTTTCCCATTATTTCGATTTTTTAAAAATAACGCGAGAGAATCAAGAGAGAATTAATAGATGTATTAATCTGGCAGGGATACCTCATTAGAAATGGAAAAACATTCTTATTCTCTCCACAAGGGGGTCTTGCAATAATATAGGTATTCTATGTAACCTTAAAACATAATTGGCTAATAATTTCTATTTTCTTGTTAGTTTAAAAAAAAAAGTATTCTTGAGGAATATAAAGCTCAATTAAAACAACCACAATCATGTGTCACACTATAAAGTTTTTTAAATCTTAATATTCAAAAGTGGAAAAGAGAGAAGGTTACATAGAGTGCCTACTTTACAGCTAAAGAGAGAGAGAGAGAGAGAGAGAGAGAGAGAGAGAGAGAGAGAGAGAGAGATCGTAGCTAACCGGGATGTCAAGTGAGGCAGTGAATAGAAGGATAAAAAGAGGTAGTGGACCTGGAGTGCCAGAGAAAAACAGATGTTTCATAAGTGAAGTGTCAATCAAACGGAGGCAGGGAGAAGGTTGGAGAGGTTGGGGGAGGTGGGGGGGAGGTCAACTTGAGAGGAGTGAGACTCAAATGGAGAGAAGAAAGATAAGGCAGAGACCTTAGAATCCAAGTGCTATTCCAGAAAGTACATATAAGATGGTACTTTATATAAACAGTGCAATGCATTATGGGTGCTGCACCTAACGATTCCTTCCTCCACCAAAGGCCCCAACCTGTTTTTTCTTCAGATAAGCAGGCAGGGAGACAGACAGACAGACAGACAGACAGACAGACACGCTGACTGAAAGAGCGACATGGCTGCGGTGCTCGGCTTTCTGGTTTGCGCGTGCCAGAGGCATTCTGGGTATTCCTGCCTCTCCTCCTGAGTGGAAGTCATCCAAGACTAAACGCGACTCTGCGTTTCCACGTTTCATACAAAAACGCACCCAAGTCTTGTTTTCCAAATTCACTCATTTCTTTCAGTAAGAAGAACACACAAAAAATATGCCAACGGTGAAATATGAAACAAAATGGGGAAAAGTGGAATTGAAGAAATCAGTGCTGGCCCAAGCAAGATACACACTGTGTCTAGGGCCCCACCTCCTGCAAAATGGGGATAATAATCCCCCCACCTGCCGCCCTAACAATCAATATTTCACGGTAGGAAAAAGGGGGGGGCAAATAAAATTTAGCTTAGAGCCCCCAAATGCTCAGGGGCACCCCTGGGAACAGTGATACATTTTAAAAGCAATAAAGAGTGGAGTGTTAGAGGGGGAAAAATAGAGATAGATAGAAGATAAATAGAAATACAGAGCGGATGAGACAGAAAGGAGAACACTCAGAACAGCCTGAGAGACACAGTGGAGGTTAATAGCAGCTTGAATGAGTCGTGCGTCTTAACCTGTCACCACGGCAATCAAACGACTGGACGTCCTGTGAGCTATCCTGGCTTTACTGTTCCGAGCAGGGGAAGGGACGCACCCTGTCCGAAAAACTGTGGGTCCTCTGTATCTCAGTCACGTAAGGCAGCGCGTGGTCTATATGGGTAAGCCAATCAGATCCGTGCGTTCGCCGTTCGCATTTCGAAGCGTCGGAACCGTAAACTGGAGGTACCCTCTCTAACCTCAGAGAGACCCTTGAGCCTGCCCCGAAAAGTCATTTAAAAAGCCAATTTCATGCAAGACTGATGAAAACATTAAAAAGTTAGACTTTATTTGAAAAAAAAAAAAAAAATGTAAAAAAAAAAAAAAAAAAAAAAAGAAGCAGAAAGAAAGGTTTAGTTCTCTTTCACCTTAGGGCTCTCCGATAAGGAGGTTCAAAATGATCCTCAGCGGGTTTGGCGGTATGTGAAGGGAATGCATGCTGCCTACTGCTTTAATCCCTCCTGAAAATGTACAGAAACGCTGTGAAACACATGAAGCGGAGGACAGAAGGGGTTCCCACAGCAGCGCGCCCTTGTGGAAACTAAGAATAACTCTGACATTTCACTGTCTGCCGTGCGACTAACGACAGAGCTGCCAACTTTGGTGAGCCCGGCTGGCTGGCGAGAGATTTATTGCGGTCGCGGGGTGGTGGTGCAGGGCGGGGCGATTGAGATCGTCATGGGGGAGGTGGGGGTAGTGGGATTGAGATTGTTGGTGAGGTGGGGGTATCGATTGAGAGATCGTCTTTTCATCTGGCGTGAGATTAGTTTCGGTGGCGTGAGAGAGTAAGACAGAGCCTGAAAGCGTGTGACACCGAAAGTGTGAAAGCTGGCGGCCCCGCTTACGGACGTACACTGCCGGCCGTTTTCTCCTGCAGACATAAAACCGCTGCTTCTGGATCCTGCGATCATTTGCAAAGCAGCCACTGATTTGGCTTGTGAAATATTTAGGGGGGCGGGGGGGCTAATTTCCATTCCGTAAACACAAGAAAAGGCAGACCCTGACACAGTTTCAGAGATGAATATTACAGATGCAGCGCTATAGAGGTGTCTGGGGTGTTTACGGTTCAGTTTATCCTGGAGCCTTTTAGAGAAAATGAGCTTAGTCATTGCTCTCTCTATGGTCTTCATAAGCACAAAACCATTATCTTTCCATATATGTACAGTGCCCTGCACAATTATTGACACCCCTGGTAAAAATGTTAAAAGGGTTATAAAAAATTCACCGTTTGGTGAATCTCACACTGTAAAAATTATATAAATCCAACCTTTAATTGAAGCAAATTTATTCAGAGAAAAACAAATTCCCCTCATCAAGAAATTGATTGTTTTTAACAAATTATGTTTAACAAAACCATGTGTGCCACAATTATTGGCACCCCTGCATTTAATACATTGTACAACCTCCCTTTGTCAATAAAACAGTCTTCTCCTGTAACATCTAATAAGGTTGGAGAATACAGAGCAAGGAATCTGCGACCATTCCTCTTTACAGAATCTCATCCAGAGTCCTAGGTCCTCTCTTGTGCACTCTCCTCTTCAGCTCAGCCCACAGGTTTTCAATGGGGTTTAGGTCAGGGGGACTGAGATGGCCATGGCAGAAGCTTGATTTTGTGTTCAGTTAACCATTTTTGTGTTGATTTGGACGTATGTTTTGGAGCATTGTCCTGCTGGAAGATCCAACGACGACCCAGTTTTAGTTTCCTGGTAGAGGCAGCCAGATTCAGATTTAAAATTTCCTGGTATTTCATGGAGTTCATGATGCCATGTACCCTAAAAAGGTTTCCAGGGCATTTGGAGGAAAAACAGCCACACAACATCACAGAACCTCCACCATACTTAACAGTGGGGATCAGGTTATTTTCGGTTTAGCCATCCTTCTTTTTACGCCACACCTTGAGTGTTGGTTGCTGAAAAACTAAATTTTTGTTTCATCTGACCATAGAACATGGTTCCAGTCAGAGTTCCAGTAGCGTTTAGCAAACTCCAGGCGCTTACGTTTGTGGTGAAATGATAGGAAAGGCTTTTTTCTGGCATGCCTTCCAAAATAATCTTTTGGCATGGAGGTGATGTCTAATGGTAGTTTTTGTGACTTGATGACCCCAAGATGCTACTTTCTTCTGTAATTCTCCAACAGTGAGCCTTGGGGATTTTTTTGCCTCTCTTACCATCCTCCTCACTGTGCGTGGGGGCAAAACAAATGGGTAAAATGGGTCCTCTTCCAGGCAAGTTTGTAACAGTTCCAGTTGCTTTGAACTTTTTAAGTATTGCCCTAACGGTAGATATGGGCATTTTCAGGTGAGTAGCTATTTCTTTATAGCCATTCCCTGACTTATGAAGCTCAACACACTTTCCCTCATTTGATTTGTGTGTTCTCTTATCTTTCCCATGTTGATGTATGAAAAAGGGAATATGGCCTCTGTGTCACCTCATATTTATACCCCAGTGAAACAGGAAGTCGTGAATTACTACTTGACAGTTCCTAAACACTCTGATCAACTTTAAAAAGTAAAATATAAATGGAAAAAAATGCTTCAGTTACATTTTGTTCATAAGAATTTCTAGGGGTGGTAAATGTGGCACACATGGTTTTGTTAAAAATAATTATTTCTTGATGAGGGATTTATTTTTCTCAGAATACATTTCCTTCAATTAAACTATTCAAACCTGGATCACACTGTGCCGTAACCCACTTAAACTATTCAAACCTCCACTGGACATGGAAAACAATGGAAATCAGCCTTGTCCCCATTTAAACTGAAATAAATTCCTAATAATAACTTATCTGGCGGTTCATTTCTATACACATGTATGCAAATATATTTGTCTATATTGAATATATATATATAAGAAGTTGTGTAAGTCGCTCTGGATAAGAGCGTCTGCTAAATGCCTGTAATGTAATGTAATGACTGTTTTTTATTTTTTCAGAAGACATTTCTAATTTGGGTCACACTTTAAATGAAGTTCCATATGAAGGCTTTATATATGCTATATAAAGCCTTCATAAACATGACATAATGGCTTCATAAATCATACATAAGCAAATATCATGCTTCATAAAGGGTGACATAACACCTTATTATGCAACATGTTATGCCATATGTGTCACAGTTAGCCTAGCCTCCTACATAAGAATGTTTTATGTCACCCTGTATAATGTTTAGCCATTAGCTAGGTGACATTGTTGGTTATGTCACATTTGGCATAACATGTTGCATAAGAAGGTGTTATGTCACCATGGAATTTGCTTATGTATGATTTATGAAACCATTATGTCTTGTTTATGTAGGTTTTATATATGCTATATAAAGCCTTGACATGGAGACTTTGTTTAAAGTGTGACCCTAATTTGTTTATACAATGCCCTCCACAATTATTGGTGCCCCTGGTAAAGATGCGTAAAGGGTTATAAAAAATTCACCTTTTTGTGAATTAGCTTAATCTCACACTAAAAAAAATTAGAAAAATCCAACCTTTAAGTGGGTTACGGCACAGTGTGATCCAGTGGAGGTTTGAATAGTTTAAGTGGGTTACGGCACAGTGTGATCCAGTGGAGGTTTGAATAGTTTAAGTGGGTTGCGGCACAGTGTGATCCAGTGGAGGTTTGAATAGTTTAAGTGGGTTGCGGCACAGTGTGATCCAGTGGAGGTTCGAATAGTTTAAGTGGGTTACGGCACAGTGTGATCCAGTGGAGGTTTGAATAGTTTAAGTGGGTTGCGGCACAGTGTGATCCAGTGGAGGTTTGAATAGTTTAAGTGGGTTACGGCACAGTGCGATCCAGTGGAGGTTTGAATAGTTTAAGTGGGTTACGGCACAGTGTGATCCAGTGGAGGTTTGAATAGTTTAAGTGGGTTACGGCACAGTGTGATCCAGTGGAGGTTTGTAAGACAGGAATGCCTTCCAGTGCTGACAGCATTGGCATAGCAACGCATAGCCTCCAAACCCATAGTTGCCACAGAAATATCCAGTCAAGCAGCTGCGCAGGAAGTGCCACCGCGCTGCGGCAGATGCCAGACTTACTTCCTGTGCCAGGGGGACACAGACAGGAAGTTCAGGACATGGTTGGCTCTGCTGAGGAGTAATGCCGCTCTGTTACGCGTTAGCACTCTGATGTGTATATTCAGTGCCAGACGATCAGAAGATCAGGCTGGATTTCTTCAGAGCTGGAAGACCCACAATGCCTCAAATCAAAGACATTTCCATCCTCGGAGATGCTGCAAGTGGATATCAAGCTGACATCACTTAATTACTGTATATGCATTTGTATATATATATATATATATATATGTACATCATCTAACATGGTAACATATGCACTTTACTTTAGAAAAATTCTAATTTTTATTCTAGTTATAGTTTAAATGTATAGTATTTGCTTTATTTTTTTTAAAATTATTTTTAAAAGCATGCTTGTTAACATTTTATTTGGAAATGTACGTGGTTTTAAAATGGCACTCATGGACCAGAGAGATCTGGCCAGCTGCTTATGACCTGTTCCTGGGAGAGACACGGCTGGGCGCAAGAGTCACGCTTCTGCACATCTGCTGAACACGGGTTTACCTACCCCTGCTGGGCAGCCCGAATCTCAGTCCAGATGGACCGGGATGGGACAGATAAGAAAGCAAGAAAGCAAGCAAGAAAGAAAGCAAGAGAGAGAGAGAGAGAGAGAGAGAGAGAGCTCTACACACACAGCCCCCCACCCCCCCCCCCCCCCCCCCCCCCCCCCGGATCCAGCCAAAGACATCATCTGCATCTGCACTCCCTCAACTAAAAGGCGAAGTTTATAACAAGTAAATAAACAAATAAATAAATATAATAATAATAATAAATTCTTGCGCCCGTCGGCCAGGATGTGCCTGTGAAAGTGACGGCGTTCTCAAAAACATACCAGCATAAACACAGGGAAAACGACATACAACCCAGCTCAGCGCTCCCCCCGGCTCCTGCACCCATACATACAGCCCAGCTCAGCGCTCCCCCCGGCTCCTGCACCCATACATACAGCCCAGCTCAGCGCTCCCCCCGGCTCCTGCACCCATACATACAGCCCAGCTCAGCGCTCCCCCCGGCTCCTGCACCCAGCGGTATATGGGTGGGAGTGAGGAGGGGCTGCCAGTCGGCAAAAAATATACAAACAACGTAATTTTGTCTGCCCACCCCCCACCGCCACGAGACTCAGCCCTGGTGACAGATGACAGATCTACTGACCCTCAAATATGTTAAATTGGCTTGTTACCGCAAAACAAACTGAGCATTCCATGCTTCATGCGACACGGAAGAAAAATAAATAAATTACATCCCTCTTTCAAAGCCGACGCTCCTTTGTCAACGGTTTGCGCCGAGCTGTTTGACGTGTGTCTGCACCGGTTAAAACCACGGTCATTAAGCTGTTCATGTTAGGGGCGGGTGGGTGCAGGGGGACACCAAACAGTAGGGCTGATAATGTGTTCATGCTCAGTGCTCCCCCGGCTCCTGCACTCAGCGGGTAATTATAGTTCCTACACATCACTCCATTTTTATCTCTAACATTTATACAAAGGACCTTAAAAAGTACAACAAATGAGCACCGAGCGAAAACAAAAAGAGCCGCAGGCAACGTGAGGCCTAAAAACAAATATCACTTAAATATGTTACTGTGGGGTGCGCCGGTGCAGAATATCACTTAAATATGTTACTGTGGGGAGCGCCAGTGCAGAATATCACTTAAATATGTTACTGTGGGGAGCGCCAGTGCAGAATATCACTTAAATATGTTACTGTGGGGTGCGCCAGTGCAGAATATCACTTAAATATGTTACTGTGGGGGTGCGCCAGTGCAGAATATCACTTAAATATGTTACTGTGGGGGAGCGCCAGTGCAGAATATCACTTAAATATGTTACTGTGGGGTGCGCCAGTGCAGAATATCACTTAAATATGTTACTGTGGGGTGCGCCAGTGCAGAATATCACTTAAATATGTTACTGTGGGGTGCGCCAGTGTATAATAACACTTAAATATGTTACTGTGGGGGTGCGCCAGTGCAGAATATCACTTAAATATGTTACTGTGGGGTGCGCCAGTGCAGAATATCACTTAAATATGTTACCGTGGGGAGTGCCAGTGCAGAGCAACAGCCACCCGTCAATTAACCTGCTAATCAAACCCTGGGGGGAGGGGGGGGGGGGGGGGTGCTGGCATCAGCCTCAGCTTTCGACAGAGTTTCATTTTCCTGAGCAAAGTAAAGAGCATTATATTCATTGGGGTGGGAAACAATATACAGTATATAGGTAGTGAACACGCAAAAGTAATGTGAAAATAACTTCGAAAGAGAGGCAAGAAGCTGACTGTAATATTGTCATTTTTCTGAGGTATTTCCTCACACTTACCCTCTCTTTTTAAAGGACAGTTTGTTCATCCTCTATGGGTTTGTTCTCTCGTTCTGCACACAGGCGTTTGTTCATGTCTGCGTGCGCACGATGAGAGGGAGATTGGTGGCCTCTCAAAATTTTATGCCCCAGCTGATAGTGAACCTATTCTTTCTCATCTTTTTCAGACGGAGGGAGCAGTTTGGATCAATACAGCTTGGCTGTGTATTAAATCACTCCAGAACTGGGATATTCAGGCCGGTGTGGGTGGGAGAAAATGGGGGGGTAACAGCATTTGATCAGTGACAGTCTTTCGCAGGTCCAAATGCTGAAGAACTCCTACTGAATTTCAAAACTGTGTCTTATATTCAGATTTACACAGTGTGTGTGTGTCTTTGTGTGTGTGTGTGTGTGTGTGTGTGTGTGTGTATATATATGTGTGTGTGTGTGTGTGTGTGTGTGTGCGTGCGTGCATGCGTGCGTGTGTGTGTTGAAAAAAAAAACATTGCTAAATTAATGAAACAGCATAATTCCACAGATACAGTATTTTTTATGTTCTGGTGATAATATTTGGTGGTTAAAAAACTGGCACCATTCCCTGCATATGAAGTACCTCAGGAAGTGGAGTGGGGGAGGGGGGGGCGGTGATTGTACTTAAGTCCATTTTGCTAGCGCACTAGTGATGAAAGTAGTTTTGTTGAGTAAATGTGAAGGCTATGCCGGTGCAGTTCTACTTTTATCTTTTTATTACATGCGCCACGATTATCTAAAACTCACAAATTTATTTTAAAGATCTGTGTCTTACAATGATTTTGCTACTTGCGGATTTATCGATCCATTCAGAGGTTTTTTTTTTTTTTTCAATTATTTTTATGTTCTGTGTTATGACTGCTGTTAGCTGCTTTGTGCACAGTCCTCCTCATTGATATTTTTGATGCACATGCTGTGAAATTTTTATTATACTTCCTTTCTCCTTGCAGTGGCCAAAGAAATAAAAAAAACAAGGTTTTGTTGGGATTGAATGTCGTTGCTTTGTGGTCTGTTACCCAGGTGCAATTGTGCTGTCTGTCTTCTCATTTCAATTACTGCCAGGAAAGACAAAAGAAGAAAAGGATTTTTTATAAAAGAATGACTCTGGGAATGAAATATCTCTGGACTCAAGCTCGGCAGCAGTAGCTGCAGCAGAATGCTGGGTGACATTATTCTCAAGCTCGGCAGCAGTAGCTGCAGCAGAATGCTGGGTGACATTATTCTGGTCCGGTAAACAGATGCTGTGGACCTGTTTTGAAAATGCAAAAAATGTTTTAAGCATAATTAATTAATAAAGATAACAAATCCAGAAGTGTGTGTGTGTATGTGTGTGTACGAGTGTGTGTGTGCGTGTATGTATATACGGTATGTGTGTACGAGTGTGTGCGTATATATGTTTGTGCATGTGTGTGTATATATGTATGCGTGTGTGTGTGTGTGTGTGTGTGTGTGTGTGTGTGTTGCACAATGATTAGTAAGCTGCATAAATCACCCAGTGTAAGGTTACTCCAAAGCTAATAAATAATTGAATGCAGTTTAGCACAAACGTGCAGTTTTTAATGTTAATTATTTTTTTGAGGCACTGTAGTAGGCATGTCATTCGCTGCAGAGCCCGGCCTCAGTATGACAGCAGAGGTGTAACCTGTAAAGTGATGAAGTGGGAGGTTCATAAAGCCTGAATAAGCACGACTGCAGGCTGTGTTCGGGGCGGGGGCGTGCTGACACAGCAGCCCTGGCTACCGCCACGTGGCTCTTTCCTTCCCAAACCACACACCCCCCCCCCCCCCCCCCGTCCAATAACTACAGGCTCCACCTCACTGGGCCCGTCCCAAACTGGGAGAAGCATCATCCCCCCGGTCCCCGAGATCGTTGAGTGGGACGGCAACGGACCCGTTCACCGCCAGGGGCATCAGCGGAACGTGCACCGTCCCTCCCCGCACCCCTGATGTAACGATCACTAGCAAAGCAAAGGAGGTCTAGAACACTGACTTGGAATTCTGAACAAAAAATTTAGAAAAAAGTTAACAACCGCCCAGACCGACCAGCTGAAGTCCGCAGACCACAGCCAACGCTTTCCAGATTAAAGAGTCACTGTGGTACCAGAAGGATAGGAACACACACACACACACGCACACACACACACACACATAAGCACAAAAACATACACGTAAACACAAACACTAGTGATGATTTGCTTCTCAGTGCCCTGCACTCTGAGACATTGTGACGTGGAAACGCCTCCCCGATTCAGCCGTGCGTCTGCAGGTACCCGACTCGGGACAGAAGAACCACAAACACAGCCAGGAGGCGGAGACAAACAGAGCCACGGAGGCGGAGACAAACAGAACCACGGAGGCGGAGCCAAACAGAGCCACGGAGGCGGAGCCAAACACAGCCACGGAGGCGGAGCCAAACACAGCCACGGAGGCGGAGACAAACAGAGCCACGGAGGCGGAGCCAAACACAGCCACGGAGGCGGAGACAAACAGAACCACGGAGGCGGAGCCAAACAGAGCCACGGAGGCGGAGCGAAACACAGCCACGGAGGCGGAGACAAACAGAGCCACGGAGGCGGAGCCAAACACAGCCACGGAGGCGGAGACAAACACAGCCACGTCTGGAAAAGGGGCTGAATCATAATCCAAGCGCGTAACGTTAACGCCTCCCACGACAGACAGGCCGCCATCCCGCCACAGAGCCCCACTTGTCTGGTTCTGTCAGAATCCATCTGCTGCTCTTTGATATGAATC
Source organism: Synaphobranchus kaupii (assembly GCA_029718625.1). Classification (NCBI taxonomy): domain Eukaryota; kingdom Metazoa; phylum Chordata; class Actinopteri; order Anguilliformes; family Synaphobranchidae; genus Synaphobranchus; species Synaphobranchus kaupii. The sequence continues at coordinate 23,095,414 of CM056397.1, read as the reverse complement.
TAAAGCCGAATCTGAGCAGCAATTACACTTTCCCCAGTGATCAAAGCCAAGTAAAAACGCACATTTACATTTGCATTTTGTAAACAGACAGACCAGTTGCCGGCTTGGTGACGCTGCCATGCTGATGTTGATCTGTGGCTGTGTGTGTGTGTGTGTGTGTGTGTGTGGCCAAAAATTGGTATCCAATTTACACGTTCTTTCTCTCTTTTCAATCCTCTCTCTCCCCCAGTACATCCCTCTCTCATCGTCTTTATCGCTCTTCTTTTGGTGCCCTCTCTCAACCCCCCCCCCCCCACCCCCCCCCCCACACGGCCAGATTTGGCTGAATGGACCATGCCATGCAGTCGCTGCCCGGATATTCAGAGGGCTGACAGGATTTCAGAGCGTGGAAAGAGAAGGAAGGCCAGTGATTGGCTGGCTGCTCCAGGCCGCCATGCCCTTAGAGCCCTCGCCCTATTCCACCCGCCATTCCTCTCTGTTCCAGCCCAAGTGCTTCTCAAATCACTGCGTTTATTTACATTTTATCTATATTTACACTATTTCTGGATTTTCCCCCCTCTCATCTGCTTTGAAAAGAACGAAAAGGGTAACCGTGCAAACAGCCAGCCAGCCACACACACACACACACACACACACACACACAGACACACCGCCTGCCTCTTCTGCACTGCATCCTCCCTCCACTGTGAAATGAGCCGTTTTATGAGGATACATGCAACATTGAGTGCGCGCACACACACATGTACATGCACGCACACACAAGTACACAAACTCACAAATTTGCATGTATACACACATTCGCACACACACACACACACACACACACACACACAACACACATAAGCTCAGCATCAAGAATGGTGCTATTTAAAACATCACAACTAAAATTACATTTAAATTTAAAAAAAATTGTCTACTTAATTATTCCACTCATTTACAGAACTGGCAGCATGTTTTATCAGTTGAGTCATTATCAATAATCAGCTAATCTGGTATCCACACAAACAGCAGAAACATCAAAGGCAAGGAACAGCCTTGCCCACTGTATGGCCGTTTATCCTTCATTCTGCTCTGTTTCCACTCCTCACACAGAACCTTTAAGTGTTGCCATAGGTGACCATCAGCTCCATGGAAACCAGCGCCTCGTAGTGGACTGCCCACGTTGACTTCCAAACTAATTTGGCACCTGCCCTGTTCCCTGACAATTTTACGCTTGTTGAAAAAGCCAGAGTGAGTAAGCTTTGGGTGACTCAAACACTGCACTGCTGCTTGATCGACTAAAGGAATCAAGAACGACTTCTTTTTGCGCCGCCTTCATGACCTATGCTACATTTCCCATTCATTTCAGTGACAGCTGGACTGAAATTTGGAAGGAGGATGAAAAAATACACGTTTTGTCACTCGCAAATATGAGCAAAGCCTAAATGGGTGCACACCTTGGCTGTGTCCAAATCAGAGCCCTATTTGCTCCGTCCTGTGTACTAGCATACTGTATGCTGCTTACTGCATACTGTTTAGTGACATGCAGTATTCAAAAAGTATCCTCCATACTATTATCAGCAAAAACCCAGAAATAATTATATCATCCGGGGATTTTAAGTACACTACATCTACATAACATTTCACCTACTTAACAACGTTCTCATCCAGTGTACTCAACAAGCATACTCAATAGTATAGAAGGGCGTTGATTCAAACACAGCCCTTCCACCAAGACAGGGGTTCTGTAACTTCTGCCTCCCCCATGTTTGCTGGTTTCCCTTCCAACTGTAATTGCAGTTCTTCAAGCATAACGAGCTGTTAATTGTCCTGAAGTTGACCCTTTGCATCATTTGACCTTCTTAAGGCCACATTATGTCAGATACCTGCTGTGAAGAGTGAATACATTTTTCATTTAAGAACTTTCTAATCAGTTAGATCAACTCTCAGATAATACTTTGGTACTCTGCAATGTTGGGCCAAAATATATATCAGACCTCTCACCTTACATTCCAGCTGGACCCCTAAGGTCAGCTGAGACCAGTCTATTAAACACTCCAAGAGTGAAAACTAAACACGGTGAGGCAGCTTTTAGTCACTCTGCCTCGTGTATCTGGAATAAACTCCCTGAAGAACTCAAATAGGCCCAAACTCTAAATATAATCAAAACTAGGCTAAAAACGTTCATGTTCTGCAGTATCTATGACTCAACACTAGCACTTTGATTTACTCTTTCACTTTTTATATCTTATTTTTATTATTTTATTCCTATTTTTATTCTTATTTTTATATATACACTTATTTTTATTCTTATTTTTACTATATATACACTTACTTATATATATTTTTTTACCTATTCTCCTTGTTCTGTATTTTTATGCTCTCTGTAAAGCACTTTGAATTGCTGTATGAAATGTGCTATATAAATAAACTTGCCTTGCCTTGCCAATGTTCTGCATACTGTGGGAAATAATTATTTTAGAAGATTTCACATTTAAATGGACCAATTCATGAAATTACCCTGTGGACACCTGGTCACAGACTCTGAAGTGCTTCTGGAAAGATGAAGAGAGTGACTACAAGCCAAGCCTGAATTCTGTTTAACAATTAGTTTAAGGAGGAAATTAAAGGAACACTTTATCATATTTTCAATAACAATAATCAGTCAAGAGACTGGTTGTAACTTGAACCAAAAACACACAAGGAGGCCCCTGGTCTGATTTTAAGAATTTGTGTCCAAAAGGGACCCTTGGTGAACCCCAGTGACGAGGCCAAACATGTTCATTTTCAGCTTCTTCTAGCCCACGTGCCGTTCAACCTCATAATTTTTACTGCCAGGACGGCGATGGCATTCTTTTTCTGAGGTCAGATTTGTAATTCGGCCTTGCGTCCAGACACACCTGCGGCAGCCTTCCCAGCTCGTAGAACAAAATGGCAAACCACAAAAAACAAGGCCGGCAGCTCGCAGAAGCCAGGGGGCGTAAACTCAGGCTGAAGGCATTAAACAAAGAACCGAAAACCGCCGTCAATAAAACCCTGCTGTGTAATGAGTTGAAGAACAGGGGGGAAAACAGCTTGACAGAAGCTGAGTTATACGGCCATTTCCCTGGGAGGAAGGAATGACTATTAGTCGTGTACAGAGAGGAAATGTATAAAGCAGCAGGTCTTCTCGGGTCTTTGGCTGGCCCGGGAGTTTCTGATAGAGTGAGGAACTGCATTGCAGAAGCAGCCAGGACAGTAAACCCCATTGGCCAGGCTGAGAAAACTCACTGAAGACCTAAGATGGAGAAAGACCTGCATGTTGGAGAAATGGAGTAAGAATCCATGGTCTGAATGTGGCTTGGATTGGTTGAGGAAAATACCATGAATACCATTCATGCGTGCATGTGTGCATGTACATTGGCACTTGTATATTTGCTTCTGTCCATTTGTCAGTGGAAGTGTGTGTGTGTGTGTGTGTGTGTGTGTGTGTGTGTGTGTGTGTGTGTGTGTGTGAGAGAGAGAGTGCATATGTATATGTGTGTGTGTGTGTGTGTGTGTGTGCGCGCATGTGAGAGTGTGTGAGAGCGTGTGTGTGTGTGTGTGTGAGAGAGGGCGTGAGTGTGTGTGTGTGTGTGTGTGTGTGTGTGTGTGCGTGCGTGCGTGTATGTGAGTGAGTGTGTGTACGTGTGCATGTGTGCGTGTATGTGAGTGTGTGTGTGTACGTGTGCGTGTGTGTGTACGTGTGCGTGCGTCCGTGTGTGTGTGTGTGTGTGTGTGTGTGTGCGCGTGCATGCATGCGTGTATGTGAGTGAGTGTGTGTGTACGTGTGCGTGTATGTGAGTGTGTGTGTGTACGTGTGCGTGTGTGCCCGTGTGTGTGTGTGTGTGTGTATGAAAATCAACGGTAAGCTGCACATGAAATGCCCTTTCCATGGCAGCAGGCAGTTGATACAGCAGAGACACCAGAACTGCACTAAACGCATTAGCTTTCATACTCACAACATAGGGCTGCACAGCAGTGACTTTTCAGGCAGAACACTTTTAGGACAAAGCGTTTTGCAGGTACATTGACCCAGGCTGTTCATCTGAGCAGTTACATTGACCCAGGCTGTTCATCTGAGCAGTTAGATTGACCCAGAGGCTGTTAATCTGAGTACAGATGCAGCTGTAGGCATTTATGTTTCTGTTTTCAGAATATGGATAATTATATATTTTTTTTCTGTGTTAGATCAGTGTATTTCAGTCCTGCTCATACAAGGGCACAATGGAGTCAGTTAAATAACCTTTCACTGCCCTTCTCCCTTAGTTACACTTATATCTGTGCTTCACTGTGCTTCTCCCTTAGTTACACTTATATCTGTGCTTCACTGTGCTTCTCCCTTAGTTACACTTATATCTGTTCTTCACTGCCCTTCTCCCTTAGTTACACTTATATCTGTGCTTCACTGTTCTTCTCCCTTAGTTACACTTATATCTGTGCTTCACTGCCCTTCTCCCTTAGTTACACTTATATCTGTGCTTCACTGCCCTTCTCCCTTAGTTACACTTATATCTGTGCTTCACTGTG